>CAEGAG010161020.1:0-104591 GCA_903067065.1 Brachyrhaphis terrabensis
CTCCTAAACCAGAGGGCAAACTCTGCACTCAAACTCTGCACTTCTGCCACTTTTTAGTTGTATATCTTTTATATATTATATATATTTTAGTTGTATAACTTTTTAAGTTGTATATCTAGTTATTGTACATCTATTTTAATTGCTTAGGATAATTTTAGTTAGACTGTGCCTCTTATTGTACTTAATGTTAGTAATGCCCTGTCTTGTATCACCGTGAGAGGGCGAGAAACGTCAGTTCGATTCCCTTGTATGTGTGGACATGTAAGAGGAATTGACAATAAAGTTGAAAGTTGAATTATATAATTACATGATACAGGGAGTGAAATGTAAATTCCTTGAGTTTATTGAATTTTACTTTATTTTTTTTCCTGATAAGCAGGTCAATATTCAAATATGGCCACAGATTCATTTCTTTAATTTTCCTGGCTGTAGACGTTAGTAGTGGTAAAACATTTTCCACTAAAAGTATTACTAAACATTTAGCTATATTTGGTGTTTGAATTATTAAATGAAGCATTATAAGCTTCAAGTGTTCACTGACTTTAACTATTCGCGGACGGCTGTGGTTCCTAACCCCCGTGAATCTTGGGTGTCCATTTTATTCAAGGTGTTTGTCTAAATCTAATCTATCTGATTGTCTTCCAAATTCTTGCTGTGCCTGCATGGTACAAACAGAATCTCCTATGTCTCTATTTAACAATGTCTTCCTTCTTTTTACTCTTTTTTTATTTTTAGTAAACGACTAATATTGATCTCTACAGATTCTCCCACCTGAGCGTTGGAGCTCTGCAGCTCCTCCTGAGTTACATTGGGTCCCTTGGCTGCTTCTCTAATTAAACCTTTTATTAATTTAGATGGATGGCTATGTCCCAGCTGGACTTTTAGCTGTGCCATAAACTCCCCACTTACAGATTACATTTTTCTAAGCAAAACATCTCACCTGCACTACTACTTACACTAATAACTAACGTGCGCCACATTTCTCAAATTTTTACTTTTAAAAAAACCCCCCAAAAACATATAATCCTGTCATCCCCCTTCACAGATATGTACTAGTTTGTGGTTGTAATTAGAGATTCGCAGTTCTGATATTAATATCTGTGTCTGTCCCGATATCGAAAACAACTGTAGATCATACACTCAAGGACAGATCTATTCAGTCTAATTCTATGCTTTGTGATCTATTTGCACTTTTTGAACCATTCGAAAGAAGGTTTGCTGAAGTTTATTTTTACATGGTTGACCGTAGCCAGCCTGTTGTTTTCGTCAGTTTCAGTCTTTACTATTTATTCTGAATTCTGAATTCTTTATGTGTGGTGTACTGGTGCAGAGTTATCAAGAAAATTTTTAATTCAGTACGCTTATGTCTGTGTTTAGAAAAACAAAGCGTTTTAACGCACGCTTTTCTGTATTGGATCAGTATTGGCTGATGGTAAGCCTCAGATATTTGTATCGGCATACCTTGTTGTAACGTGACCAAATATGGAAAATTTCATAAGGCGGGAATAGTTTCACAAAGCTCTGTAGTCTAGATGAAAACATGAAAATCCTGGCAAGAGCTACAGCAATTTATGCGCTCCCAGGATGGAATCAAAATTGAACAAAAGTATGAAACTATGACCAATTTGTCTTAGCTCTCCTCAACTTCACATCTACTCAGCAGCACTTATCATCAGCGCTCCATTTTCTATTTCAGCCCGTCACGGCCGAGCGTTTCTCTGACGTGTTGCTTTGAAGTTGGATGAAGGGAAGGTGAGACATCATGCGCTCAGATGCCCCACAGACGCTGCGGTTTCAGGGAGTTTATCACCCAGACAGGGAGACGGCGTTCGCGTCCTGCCCCCTTTACATCCTCCACTGCGGCAGGAGACTGAACGTGACAAACAGTCCTCGGCAGCTGCTCAGGGAGCCAGGCCTTGCAAATACCGCAGGCCTGATAATGACTTCCACGCCGTCGTGACAACTTGCACTTTTATGGGAAAGGCGAGGAAGGACGCTTCTGGCGCGCTCGTAGCACCATAGGCTGGAACATTGTCTACAAACCAGATAATCAAAGAGAGGAGGGCAGGGAAGCATCTGTGGAATCTGTGACGCCGACCTCGGCTGATTGATGATCACTGCCAAGGAGGAGAATGAATTTAGAAGTAAATTGCAGGAAAACCAAAGCTGTACCGCTTTCCAAATTCAACCAAAACATCTGTAAGTGATGTGCTACAGTTGGATTATTCATGCTTTTCCTTTATTTTCCGCATGCAGAAGGAGAAGTCAGATGCCACCTCTGATCAATTCCCCACAAAGAGAGGCCAGATGAAGTTTTCCAATTAGGCCAGCCTTCGCTATTCTTAGTCTTCCTCACAATCACACATCATGCTATTTGTAATTGCTAAAGCCTTTTGCTTTCAAGGCACCAGAAAAGCAGCTGCCTTTGATCTTCTTCCAATAGTGGCAGCCTGGAAATATCTCCTAAATAAAGGTCCTATAAATACACGACTACACAATGAAGGTTTCTAAAAATCTGGCTGTAAAAGTAGAAAATATAAAGCAGTTATGTTCCACCTTGATAAAAAGACAAGAAAGGACAGCAGCGCAGAGAAGATGACACCCACACTTGAATATATTATGCGGCCTGAAAGCTGAGCCTCGGTTCTGTGCTAACTGCGGCACCGACAGGATGTCAGAGTCCATTTCCAAGCAAAGGAGCTCCAAAATAGACAGGAGATACTGTGAGGGATAGGCCTACTTTGGGAAAGTTTTATTTTGGCTCACAGGAGGAAGTTACATAACCAAGAAACTACAACTCACTCTTCTGGAATCGATGGAAAGTGTAAGGAAAAGGCTCCGTATTCAGCCAGAAGAAACAATGAGGACACCCCATTAAATATTCAGTTCTTTATTAGGAAATGTTAACATATTGGTGCGTAATTTCATGTTTTTATCTATGGAAACAAATTGATTGTTGTTAAGCAACAAAAAAATGAATCTTGTTTTAGTCACATCTCAACAGAAATGAGCAGAAATAGGAGAAAAAGTAATGCCTACCCTATAAACTAGTGCTACCTACTTTAGCTGAGAGATCTTTGACTATAACCATCTGGTTCCTTACCCAACCTGCTTGTAGTCACAATCTGTGCTTTGATTTTCCATGTCTTAGTTCACAGCCAGTACTTGGTGGATTTATTATTTTTTTGCACATTTTTCACAGACGGTTTCACATTTTCTTGAAGCAACCTCTGAAATAGAGTACAATTCATGCTGGATTCTTTGAAAGAGAGCTTCTGCTACAAATCATGACACTTCCACCTCTGTGCTTCACAGTTATTTTCCTGGAACGTAGTATTTATTTCCTGTCAGACATCTCTTCTATTCTGGTGTTTAGACTCATATTTCCAAAGAATATGATTGCAGACATCCTGGTCTTGCTCTATGGTATCTCTGACAAATGTTAGTTTGTTAGTTTCTTTTTCCAGAAAACAAACACTTCCTCTTTCTTTCTCTGATTGCATAGATAGGAACTTTCATATCAACAGTAGCATGAGGTAGCTGTAGGCCATGCAATGACATATTAGCATTTTTGGAGACTTCTTTATCATGTTGCAATCTGCTCTCAGGGAAACCTTGCTTGCATCGTTAGATGTGGGCATGTTAGCGGTTGTTTTTATGCAGAGTTGAGTAGTAGTTAGTTACATTTACTCTAATTACATTTTGAGGTGAATAATTTACTTTTAAGAGTGTTTTTACTACGCTGTACATTTTACTTCTACTTGAGTAATTTCATTATGAAGTACTGTTGCTCTTGATTAAAATTTCTGGATGCTCTACTCACTGTGTCTAACTTCACTAAATGAAGAACAAGCTTGTTTTAACCATAAAGTCACCAGACAAGTTTCATAAGTTTTAGATTGAAAGAATTTGATTTTGAAAAACAATAAAAAGGCTTGATTTTGTTATTTTGTAATTATTTATATGAATTTCTTTCACTTTGATCTTTAAAATACCAACATATTCACAAAGCTTTATATTTTGTTCTGTTTGATTGTCATTTTTAAATATAAAATGATTTATGTTTTGATTAGCTATTCCATACTTGAGTAGCCTTCTTACCAAATGCTTTTTCTTAAATCTTACTTGAGTACAATGGGTGCTCGACCCACCTCTTTTTTTATGTCCTCCATTTGTAAAATAGTTTACATTCAGCAGTTACTCATTTCAGATTCTTATGGGATCTTTTTAAATCTCTAACCAGTCTCATAAACTGCTACAGTCTTCTTCCTGAAGGCTTCAGATGGCTTTTATCGATCTTACCGTGGTGTTTACTAAAGTCAGGAAAAAAATCTGCTGTTTTCCTGACTTTAGAAGTCAGGAAAACAGCCAATTTAATATCTAAATATCTTAAACCTTCAAAATGCTGCCCTGGATGTGTTATTCTGGTCTGTTTTCTATTGCATTTTACTCAAATATTTAGTTTAAGTTGTTTATTTCCATTAATGAAAAAGGTCAAGATACGTCCATATGTGTCAAAGACACAGGGTGGCGCATGCTGGCGATGTTTTGTTTTGTTTTTTTGCACATGGCTGGTGAAGCATTTATTTAACACACAAACACACATAAAGTCCCCTTGAAGCCTGCAAGAGCAAACCAGGTGCAGAGGTAGCACTGCAGTCTTACTGCAGGAGTGGATGTGGGTGACGCTGCTGGCCTGCTGGAAACTATAAATGCGTTTGTGTGCATGAGGCGTTATGCAGCAGAGTCACATTTTCACCATATTCTCTGAGCCAGTCACACAGCCAGCGCAGCATTCTGAACACAACAGCTGTGACTCAGGATTCAAACCTCCTTTTAAGGGCAACAACTAGAGAGAGAAGTGATAATGCAGCAGATGATTTGGACGGGGAGGTTGTTTACATCAACGCCTGGTTGTGACTGAAAATATCTGGGGGTTTTCCGCCGGACGGGAAGCTATGACGACAGCTAGCTGTATGTGAAAGCTTACTTCAGCTCAAACCTCAGTGCTTTCTGTTCCTGGTTGTCAAACTGAGTCGACACAGCAGCAAGCCACTGAAACTACCTTCTGTTTAAAAATGGAAGTGAAAACAATGATGTTCATTTACATTTTTTTTTCTCTTTCTGCGGGGATTTTTCCCCTCCTCCCTCCCCCCCGGTGCTGCACCTTTCACCGAGTCGTCTGTCCCCAGCAGAGGCGGGCAGATTAAAAGGATGTGTTACCATCTTGTTTTTTTTTTTCTAAATGGATACACATGTGGCACATCTGGGTCCAGGCCTGACTCATTACTCTCTTTCTTTATGCTCGGTTCTCTGCAGCCATGGCAACTGCTGCATGTTTGGCAGAAAGCTTTTGAAGGCAGTGGAAAAAGAGAGAGATAGAGAGGAGGGAGGGGGGGAGAAAGAGAGGGAGAGCTCTCAGTAGTTGGCCTACATCCAGTGTAATCATGCCATGGAGCTGAAATGAGGCCTTTGGCAGCACACCAGGTTTCTGAGAACAAAGATGTGAGCTTCTAATGTTGGCGGTGGGGCCTGCTTGGCATCCTTTGCCATTTCCCAGCAGCCCTTGCCTTGGACGGGTGCCAGCCACCACCCCCCTCCTTCCCTGCTGGGACTGCAAAGAGGATCAGAATAAAGAGAGAGGCTTGTTTTTCACTCGCCTCTTGCTCTGGCCAATGACATCACCTCTGCAGCCTCCAGCCCCCAGATTCCAGCCGCCCAGCACATTTTTCCCCTCTTGCCGTCCACCCTCCATCTTATTTCAAATCCACCATTTCAGACTTTTATTAAAACTGACTCTTTAAATTACACTTTTTGCTGCACATGATTTCTGCTGTCATAATGTGAAATTGATCAGAAAATCAATGAAAAGTATCCAGACTATACACTGACAACAAGACGGAAGAAAGCTCATTATGTTTCCTATCTCCTCAAATTAAAATCAGTACTCTAATCCTTCCAGTGCAAGAGAGCAGCTAAAAATAGCACCACAACCAGTATATATACAGCAGCTAGTCTAGTCGATAATCACCATGGCTAATTCTAACACACAAAACGATGTGAATTAAGCAAACATTTAAACATTTACTGCAATATAAGTACCTCATGCCTATAATTAAGCATAGTGGAGGGTCTGTGAATCTTTTGTACACTGTTTCTATTCCAAAGTTACAGGAAATCTTGCATATAAGAACTGTGTGAATTGGCAAATTGGTGCATTGCTTAGCCTATATCACACTATACTTTCCTGAGGGCCAATGTAAGGTATGGTAGAGGGTCTGTGATGCTGTGGTGATTCCCAGAAAATGTTCATAGGGGTGGCGAGACCAGACAGGCAAAAAATTTAATGAGGCCCAGCTAAAAAAATAGAAAATGAAAAAAATATTTATTTATGCTTTTTTTATTTGGGTTTCACATTGGGGCCATGGCCCCATCCTGCCCCTTCCTCGGGGACAACCCTATACTTTGTTGCCAAAGCAACAAAAAAACTTCCTTGCTGCATAATGAAACTGTGTGACGTAAAATAGCTATTTCCTCTTCTCAATATACATTTATTAACCTTTGCCACAATATCGGCACGTCATGTTCACTGTGAAGCATGGTGGAGGATGTGTGATGCTCCGTATTTAGAGTGCATATTCTCAGGGAAATGTCATTATTAGAAAGCGCGATGTGTACTCTTGTCCTGTTCTAGCCAACCTCCAGGTTGGCACAGATGGTTACAGTTTAATCCGCTTACCTCAGCAGTTAATGTGAAAAAAAAAAAAAGGTTAAATAAGACACATGTTGGCTGGGTCAAACAAAGAAACAAACAAAGAAAAAAATCCAGACCTGAGCTGAAGTGGAAAACTTCGCAAAGAATTTACAACGCTTTCCCAGTGCGGTATAACATTTCAGAAAGTGTTAAGACAAAAATAACGTCATCTTATCCTGCCCGCGGTGCTGTCACATGCTGGGTATTCCCCTGGCCATCACCTACTGCTCAGGCTTTATTTAGCTCCCACATGTCTCGATCTACAGTCACAAAACGAAGCTAGAGAATGAATTATACAGCCACTCCATCTGGTTTAGTGGAGGCTCACATCAGATGGTCACCAGTCGGGTCGCACTGTTCTGGTTCTACTGTATACACGGTTTACATTGCCAGTCAGGGCCATCTGGTCATGTTTGGCTTCCTCCCAGACCTTTGCTGCCTCTGTGATTTATAGCAACATTCTTCTTCTGTTTCTTCTACTTCTTCTTTTTTTATAATAACAACAATAAAAAAATCAGGTCATTTAGATTTAAATGAATCCCCGCATGCCTCTGTCTTGCATAATAGCTGCTTGGCCCTGCAGCTATTTGCTTACACAAACGTCGACCGAGTGGAAAAGCAAAAAGGATCAAAGCGATAGGCAACTGCTTTCCACCAGTCTCAAGGAAAGACTTTTGTTTATTTTGTCCCTCGCAACAGCTATTTCCCAACCTCGCCGTAAAGGTCCAGCACCACATTCTTTTGTTGCTCACCCAGCGAGGACAGGGAGTTGAGAGAAAGCGGCGATGGAAACATAGCAGTTTACAATTAAACTAAAACTTGTGACAGTTGTGTACAGGGGAATATAACTTCCCCGTGCAGATAGATCGGGAACAGAAGTGTCGTACTTTGTTTACGGAAAGCCTTTGAAGAAGGGCCCCATGCCACAGTGCATGATCATGGCCGCAGGCGGGGAGCCAAATGGCCTCATGTTCTGTGTAGATGGGCGAGGCGGATGAGGGTACGTGACTAAACATCTTGCTTCCTCTTTCCAATGTCACATGGACTTGCACAAACATATCCTGCTTTGTGTCTGCAGGTTTCAGACGCATTGCCTCACCCAAAGCCCGAGGCTAAGCTGCAACGAGCTGGAATGAGCCCAGATGAGAGACGGAGAGCGAGAAAGAGAGAGAGAGCGAGAAAGAGAGGGAGAGGAATCTGAACTGCTGGGACACTCCTCCGGTTCAAACCTACACTTTTACTTCAGGGGATTTTGGCTGGGGTTTTGGTGTCTAACTTGTTTCATGTGACATTTTTCCCCTCCTTTATGTAAAACAGCACAACTGTGAAGCAATTCATCTAAATAAACCTTTCAGGCACATAAATTTGGAAGCAAAACTGACTACTGCTTTAACAAAAACAATAATAGAAGCAATAGATGATGAATTTCTTGTCTAAATATGAGTCACCTTTGGATTGGGAGGACTGATTACAAAAAGATTACCGTAGTTAAGAAAATTCGAGGCTAAAGGTCACAAGTAGTTAACATCTTATTTTAATTTAGCATAAATAAGAATTAATTGGTCTGGGAAACGTAGCTTTAAAACATCCCCAGTCATAATCAGAACATGATTATTTAAAAAAATAGCTCCTTTACTAACTGTACTTATAGGCTAAATCAAAAAAGCTACTTTTTGGACTCAGAACAAAGAAAAAACATAATTTTTGTTTTACATTAAGAAAAATAAGATGATTTTAAATACATGAAGATTTTATATTTGTGAAAATTAAAGAAAAGAAAGTGCATAATTTTTCTTATTTTATTCCATTACTGCCATTCTATTGTGGGTTTTATTTCATAAAAACCCATAAAAACTGCTAAAATTTTGTTACCTTCATGTATTTAAATCTATACGTGATGGGTTTAGTGAGTTTATTTGTCGTTTTTTTTGTTCTAGTTGCTGGATTTGCGATTATGCTACAATCTCCATTCTGCCCCAACTTCTGCTGTTTGGGGCAGAAGTTTCCAGAATCCTTGTTGATAAAATAAACACACCCAAACTTCAGTTTATCTGTGATTTACCAAATGATTTTTCCTGTTGCTTATTTTGGTGTGCAGTCAAAATATATGGGGACCAAATACAGCCATGCAACATAGCTGGACCACCAAGCTGACATAATTCGTATTGCTGCAAAGCTTTAGAGATATTTTTATTATTGTTTATGGAATCTGGAGTGCATTTGATCATCTCTAGTTCAAAATATAAAATGTTACAAATCTGAACTGGATTGTTCTACACTAAAGAATCATTCTTTCAAGCACAATGCACAAATTGAGATTTAGGTAAGCTTTTATTATGAAACAACAACAACAACAAAATAAGCATTTTATTGTGTTTTTGGCACCTTCCATTGAGCCCAGTATGAAATCCAGAATATATAGCTGTGTCCAACATGAATTAAGTTATTTTACGGTGGTTGTAGACTTTTTCTATAGCTGGTTTTAATTTGTAAAAAATAATTTCATAATTTTCCTAATATATGTGTGATGGGGGGCTGGGGGGGGGTTGAATTTGCCCAGAGTAGCATTCATGCAAGGACCACCACTACATGCAACTGTTTTGAACTTCCGACTAACTCCAAAAATAATATACCAAGGTGGCTGTATGCTACGGGTAAGATATTAACTGCTTATAAACAGAGCCTCGCTTCAAAACTCTGAACTATCCCTTTAATATGTGGGCAGAGTGAGAGTATACTCATGCCGCAACCCCAGTCCATTCAGGTTTACAACACACTGGCTGGAAATCCCCACCTCATGACAAGAACTTCCTGGTTACTGCCTAATGGAGGCGCTTACTTTTTTCCCTTTTTTTTTTTTTTATTATTAACACAAGACTAGGTCAGTACTGTCTGCAAAAGTGAGCGGTTAAAAACATATGGGTTGTAAAATCTTTCTAATAATCCCAATAAAATGCCCTTTAAATTTGCGCTGCTGGAACAAAAACGTAGAGTGGAGAAAAAAAAAGTGTACACGTTTTTTTTTTTTTTTTTTTCTCTTGCCATTGGATTACAGTAGCTCGGTTGTTTTTCTTAGGGTCGACCCACCTCATTCATTGCACAGCAGTTGTAGTAGCAGCTCGTTGCGTAGAGGCGCTGTGCATTGAGAAAAACAAGCTGCAGCACTTTATAACCTCCACCGGATAAAGCTCTGAATTCAGGACAAAGCGAATCCCTCTTTGGTATTTTTTTTTAAACATTTAAAACAAGTGGAAAAGAACAAAATATTTTGTTTTTCCTGTACAGTTTCTTCCTATTTAGTAATAATTATAATAATAACCTGTGGGATTATTCCTCTACGAGTTGGAGGTAGTGAGTTTTTTTTTTAAAACTATTTATTTTTTTGGCTGAGGCTCAAGTGATTAAATTAGAAATTAAAAAAAGTGACAGACGCTGCAGTAAAGTGGGGTAGTGGTGGGGTTGGGGGGGATCTGTCGAAGAAATCAAGTCAATAGAAACTGAAGTGGAAGCAGGCGTTTAGCCGTGGTGACGTCGCTGCTCCACATTGAGCCAGTAGTAGAGAGTCAGTGGAGATAGATAGAGGAGCGCCGGAGTAAAGTACACACCGACATGAACTTCTCCCTCTAAAACTTCAGCCTTGTTGCTCTAAAAGCCGAAAGAGGACCAGCTTTTTTTTTTCTTATATCTTTGTTTTTTTTTATTCGCCTCTTTATTTTTGAACGGGGAGCTCAGAGGAGAGGCACATTTTTGGGGGTTTATTTCTGTTTTTCTTTTCCTTCTGGGAGTGCGTCGACGACGAGCAGCCATGTCGTCCGCGGCGGTCGCTGCTTCTTCCAGGAGGCAGTCGTGTTATTTATGCGACCTGCCCCGCATGCCTTGGGCCATGATCTGGGATTTTACCGAGCCCGTCTGCAGGGGATGCGTCAACTACGAGGGAGCCGACCGCATCGAGTTTGTCATCGAGACGGCCCGCCAGCTGAAGCGGGCTCACGGCTTCCAGGAGGGGAGGTCTCCCGGGCCGGGGAAGGCGCAGCTCTCCGGGAAGGAGATCCAGGCGATCAACCACCCATCAGCGGGGGACACTAGTTCGCGGCCGCCGCAGCCCCTGGACCGCTACCCGCTGTCCTCCGACCGCCCGCCCAGGCTGGGGCCAGAGTACCAGCCTGGCCGGCAGGCGAACGGCATTCCGGTCCCTAACGGATTTCCCAAGCCCGACGAGCCGCCGGAGCTGAACCGCCAGAGCCCCAACCCGCGCAGGAATAACGCGGTTCCGCCGAACCTAGTGCCTTTGGTGAACGGGGGCATGACCCCGGTGCACCCAGTCAACGGCAGATCGGGACAGATGGGGCTCACCTCCGCGCTGGCGGGCGGTAGTCCCGCCGATCTGGGCAAGAGACCCGCGTCGGTGTCCAGCACCGAGCACGACAGAGAGGGGAAGGAGAAGCACAGACCGGACAGCCTAACGCAGGAGATCTCCGAGAGCCACAAGAGCCGAGAGCAGGAGTGGGGCAAGGGGAAGACTGTGAGGGACCTGATGGCTCTGCACACCTTCGATAGCAGGTTCAAGAAGGAACATGTGGCCATGGCACCAAGGATGAACTACGAGCCCTGCACCCCCCCATCCAAGTCAGGTAAAGCATTTTTCAGGGTGTAAGCACAGGATATTATGGAAGACATGTGGTGGGTATAATGGAACACTGTGCTTTTGTTTTGTAGCTTGTAGTGAAGCAGAAATGCACATTTCTCTTTTACTAGACTGAATTCTTACTGTAAGTCTGATCTGTGCAGCTCAATTGTTTTCTTTAACCCTTTCCCACCTCCAGACAGAGGAAAGCACCCCCGCTTGAAGAGAAAAGCATCGCCAGAACCGGACGGAGAGAGCACAGCCCCCAAGCTCAATGGAGATGGACAGCAGTGGTTACCGCCGCCCTCCGAGGGACCCAAAATGCCTCCAGTTCCCCCTCCAGGCTTCACATCTCCCCCCTCCACGATTTCCCCGCACCCCCGCACCACCCCACCTGAGGCCCAAAACGGCCAGTCCCCCATGGCGGCGCTCATCATGGCGGCAGACAACGCGGGTGGGAACAGCTCCCCGAAGGACGGTAACCAGGTCCACTCCACCACCCGGAGGAACAGCAGCAGCCCGCTGTCGCCGTCCTCCATGAACCAGAGGAGGCTGACTCAGCGAGAGGCGTCCGGTGCGGGCACCCCACAGGTGCCGGGCATGGACCAGGTGCACCCCCAAAGCATTCCAGACTCCTCGGTACCGGGCAGCATACCGCTGTGCTGCACGCTGTGCCACGAGCGTTTGGAGGACACACACTTTGTTCAGTGCCCGTCTGTGCCCTCTCACAAGTTCTGCTTCCCGTGCTCGAGGGAAAGCATTAAGCAGCAAGGTGCCACGGGTGAAGTGTACTGTCCAAGCGGAGAGAAATGTCCCCTGGTTGGCTCCAACGTACCGTGGGCTTTCATGCAGGGGGAAATTGCCACCATCCTTGCAGGAGATGTCAAAGTAAAAAAGGAGAGGGACCCTTGATTTTGTCTGAACACTTCTTCTGGGGAGGGGAGGCAAAAATCTGAGTATAAATATATAAATATCACATACATACCATTCAAAACAAACTAACGGACTTGTACATATTGGACCCAAGGGAAGAGTATACTTCGTAAACATGGTTGTATAATTTTTGATTTTTGAATACATTGTGTTTCTATATTTTTGAAGATAAAGGTATGTACTCATCATAATGAACTACGTTCCTCTTTGTTGATGTTTAACAAAAATTCTTGATGTACTTCTAGGTCTGGTGGCAGTTCCTGTTTAACGTAGAATGTGACTAATGCTACTCTACGAGCACTTGGCAAAACTAAAATGCTTTTAGCTGTACTTGTATGCACTTGTTTTAAAAAAATTGCCAAATACAATTTCTCATCTTGTATGAACTGATTGTCTGAGCTTGCTTCATTTGCGTTTTACACTGGGCTGTGGACAGAGAGGACGAGGAGACGAAGGGGGGGGGTCGGGTGGGTGGACTTGGAGGTGGTGTTGGTGGTGGTGGGGGAGTCGGGACTCTCGGGGTCTGACATGCAGGCTTGTTTTGGCGGCTCGACTTACGCTGCACAACATAAGTAGGCGTCGGTTGGATGACGGGTTCTCTGCACACATTGCTTTTCGTGATTCACGCAGACAAAAACAAGACTCATTGTCCTAAGTTTGCTCCAGTTTTTTTTTTTTTTTTTTTTTCTTGCACCTCTGATTGATTGCAGAGCACAGAAACAGGTGCCAAGTCATGTTCAGTCAGCTGGGATCTGTTGAGTCAGTAATGAGAAAGTGCATGACCGCCAACATGGCAGGATAACTGTGTTGAGCACCAATTTTGGACGTTTGCTGAAAGATTCTTAGTGTTTACCTCATATTTTCAAGGAAGCATAACACCACTGCCTTCATGGGTGTATTTATTTAACGCAAAACAGTCAATGTGGATAGTTTCATTCACTAAAATAAAACGTGCAATCATTGGAGCCAGTTTGGGTAGATTTGCACTTCAGCAACACTGAGTGTGATTTGTTTGATCCATTGTGCAACTATGATTTATACTACCGCTGGTAATGTTGCAACAAGATGCCATACTCTCGGAACAGCATGCCTTATTTTGAGTAAACAATAAACCACCACTGCTGCCTTAGATGCAAACCCCGCTCTGACTCTCAAAACACAAATCATTCTGCCGTGAAATACAGATAAAAAGTGGCGGCTCTACATCTGCAGTGACAAGCAGGCATTCAAACTCGTCTCTACAAGCAACGGCGGACATGCGGAGTGACAAAATGGAGCTTTTTTTTCTCCCCTTTGGTCTGGGGAAGCAATCTTAGACAAAGCACTTCTGTGTAGCCAATGCTGAAATCATGGAGACTGATATCTAGCAGATAGCAGCACGCTGTAAAGGAGGCAGTTGCGTAATTATTACCACACATAATCTTCTTCCTTATGTTTAGCCAAGTAGTTCCCTGATTTGCAGGACTAATATGCCGCCATACCAACCTCTTTTATTTTTTATTTTTGCTTAATTATTTTTGGCTGCCATTAAATCTATGAAATCTGAAGATTTCCTGACATGCTTGTTCTGAAGGCTTCTCTGTAAGCTGGTGTCCTGGTGAACTGCTTAATTCGTGATGTGGACTGAAAACATAGCCTTTGCACCTTATTGCTTATTCCACTTAGCAACTATTGTCCTCTTAACTAGGGAGCGTTAAAGGCTGCCACAGATACACAAACAGTTCAACCAGTTTTTCCTTGGTTGACATTTTCAAGGCAGTTGTTTGTTTATGCGTCTCTTTCCATTCTATGGAAAGTTATCTTATCAGTTGGACTTTAAAGCCAGGAACACAACCCATTTCGATAAGGGTGACACTTTACTGTGCCAATCTGCAAAACACCACCCACTCCATATACCACCTCACATGCTGTTACTGATTTGTGTGTTATCCTTTTTTCCAAACTAGTTCAGAGTCTGACCTACCTGTTTGTCATTATATTGCACCGGCCGGACAAAGTCGACCGGCCACTTCAGAGAAATAAAGCAGACGAGAGCCAGGTGTGTTTATAACCTGGCTTAAAGTGTGACACAGTGAGATATGAGAGGCCGTTTCTGCCCGTAAAGATTTACGTCAGCAGGGTGAATACCTGTTTGCACGGCGGTGATTAAAATAGCCTGTGCTGTATCTAATACAGTAATAACGTGTCCCTGGAAGGAGGGGTGTCATAACACAAAGCTCCCGGGTTGCATAGCTACCAGTACACAACAGATGCTCCGGCACAGCCCGTCGATGCATATCCAGGAAGGAGCATTCAGGAGAGATTTCAGTAAGCATCCAGTGTTTGAGGGAACCGGCTGCATTAAGTCCGGCTTTAATGTTGATATAACAAGGCATATCAAGTAAATCATTCCCCTTTTGTCTGTCACTGTACAAGGGCACATTTGTGGTTAATGGTTTATATTGTTTTTCTTCTTTCCTATATCCTTCAGGGATTTTTTTAATGTTTAAGCTGCTGCTGAAAGTAGCAAACTTTTTATACGCTCCTGCACTAAAACCGTTTTACCGTGTTACCGGGTGCAGCGTTTTGATTCTATGCAGGAATAAAGCTGTATGTAGAAGTCAGCTGCTGCCGTCACAACAGCGCAGTTAAACTTTATTGCATTTCCAAACAACAGGATACCACAAAAATATCTAAAGTGCCTGTTTGTGTTGCATTTGTGAGTAGGCATGGGTCGTTATTCACTGTAAGCTGTGAGTAAGAATACAATATCAGGGTATCTATGCAAAAATTTAAAACAAAATTGTCCAGCTGCTTTATATAAAACATATATAAACATTATGATCTTAAATAATTATTTGATAAATGGACTTAATAGTGGAAAAAAATCTAACTAAATGTAGTACATTTAATGCTTTATTGGGTGATGCTCCTTTAGTTTCCATACAATGACTATTTGGTCATTGCCAAATATTTCCAAAATGTTTCTTGTTCACGACCTGCAGGGTGTAACAACACAGATTATTATATCGGACTTACAACCAGAGAAAACTCTGGGATATGACTGAAAGGATTTGAAACCATTGAGATTGTATCTAAATACTTTAAAGCAGGAACTGTTGAATATCTTGGAAATATTTTGGTGACGATCACCTTTCCTCCCAATCCGTTCTAGAGGGTCTCGTTAAATGAATGAGGTTTAGGCCACAGAAACAGGAAGATGGAACAATTAAGAAGCTTTGAGGTGATAAACAACCAATGCCTATTCATGAGACGCCCTCAGTGGGTTTTGCATCCACTTTTCTTACTCCAGAGTGGCTGAACACAAAAATAAAAACAGGATTTTAAGTTGCTTGAAGCCCTAAATGCTTAAAACCATGGTACATCTTGATACTGGTAACCTGTATGGTTATTTGCGAGCGGCCCTCACTGTGATTTATACTGCCTTTCATCTCGTATTTTCATCTGGTTAGAAGGATTTTCTAAAAAGATGAAACATTTTAGAGGTTTTGTAACAGCAACTGTTGGGATAGCTTGATCCTGGTAAGCAGCAAATGGCTATTTTGAGCGGTCTGCAGCATGATTTACATTGCCTTTTGTCTCGTGTTTTCCCTGGAACTCCATTTTTCTCTGGATTTTATTAAAAGGACTTTAAACTGCAGGAACAATACAACAGAAAACTGTGTCTGTTTAGTGACCGTTTAAAATCTCAGTCTACTTTGATAACCCTATTTGTGATGTTTCTCATATAACGTCTGGTAATTCCTCAGGTCTCCTGATGAAAGCACTTAAAAATTTGCAACAGGAGACATTTAAATTTTCTTTTTTTTATCTGAACAACAAGGCGAAGCAGAAGAGCGGGTCTCTCCTTCTGAGACTCCCTCAAACCCCAGACGTTCTTGTTCCGACTGCTGCAAGACAAACCCCACCAATCGATGGTCATAAAAAAACAATCCCTCACGGACTGATTGATTCTCCTGACATAATCCTGTTAATCAAGCTAAGTGAAAGGCAATAGCCGATAGCTGAAGCAGAGCCTCTTCTAGTAATGGTTAACTCAGCTTGTAGGCTGTTATGTGGTGTTACACAAAGATGTTGTCACATCTCAGAGGTCATAATTGTTGTTTGGAAAGCTCAAGGTACAGTTGTTGCCTTAGTTTTTCCTACAGTTTCATCGCCCATGTCTGCAAACACCAATTGTGTTTATCCCCTTTGTTAAAAAGCGGCCAACCGTAGCACTAATTCTGACAGCGTATTGGCAGAAAAAGTACAATAAATTTTAATCCTTATGTTACGTTTCAACGTGGACTATAGTGTGTAGGTGGGTGGAGGGGAACATGAAGCACTCAGTGCAGCCAGCTGTTTCACTAATGAATCTATGTTTAGCATAGTAAATCAAAAGACCCGCTCGTGCTGCAGTAATCCCCCCTGAAAGCGAGCAGATATGCGGACGCGTATCTGGTCCACATTTCTCCCAGTTTAACCGATCCCGCTCTGTTAATTTTAGACCGGTGTGGAGAGAAAGGGAGGGGGACAAGGTCACAGCAAATGTTTGTATCGAGGACACACTGAGATCTGCCGCTTTTTTTCCCCCTTTCTTTTTCTTCCCTCCCTCTACTTTTTTCATCAATCAAAGCTGGAGTCAGAAGCTGAGGGCTCCTGCGAGACTGGTAATGACGGCTTCTCTCTTCGGCGAGATGGAGCTCCAACCAGCAATTAGGAGGAGCAGGGCTAAATCCGCAGGATGTGTAAAATTTCCCTTCAGATTCTTGGCTCAGTCCGTAAAGGAAGGGAGACGAGGGGGTGAGGGGGGTTTACGTTCGCCTGGATGTTTACCACGAAAGCCTGCAGAGTTAGGATGATTACAGTGCTGAGTGCCAAATGTGTTTTAACTCTCAAACTCTTGTGTTTTCTCTGCTGTTTAACTGTTTTCCATTTAAAGCAGTGAGTATAAACAAAATAGTTGCCTATAAGCGTGCCTTGTTTACCATTTCTGGGATTTTCCTCCCCCCTTCTTTAGTTCTTTCTGTGTGCCTTTTTTATACACCAATGTGCCATTTTGAGATCCTAATATTTCATTTTTATTCCTTATGATCTAACTTGTGTGTCTGTCTCATCTTTCCTCCCCTTCCTCTTTCTCTTTGACTGGTTGTTACACTCAGCCTGTATTCCCTTCTTTCTGCTGTGAATCGAGTCTGTGAAATGGAAATCAGGACTGAGTCTCCCCCTCTTTCCAGACATCAGAACGAGCCTGTGCCTCCGATGTTTTTCTCAGATCTTGGAGTGCTGCCAAACCTTATAAGTGGAGCAGGGAGAGAGAGAGCGCAGAGGAAGAAGAGAGCGACAGAATATAGAGGAGGGAGAGGAGGCGTAGGACAAAAAAAGATGAAAGGAAAGAGGATGACAAATGAACAAGGGAAAGAGGCAGCAAGCATGGGACTGATCCAAAAGCGTTCGGACCCTGTTTTTATCGTGTTATAGCCGAGCCCAGCACAATTGACACTTCTTTTTTGTTTTTTTCTGCTGAGCAACTACTCCTTGCTTCTGGCTCAAGATCAGCTGATAAGATAGCATGCTGCGACTGTGCCAAATACAAAATAGAAAGCAGCAGCGAGTGCAACGCAGGAAAATGTGATGCACATATTCACTTTAACTAATGGCCTCTGCCGGTGCATGCCAGTCAGTGTAGTAGGAGTTATATTACCACTTCCAGCTAAAGTTAGACGGAGCTGTCAGAGTGAGATGTGCTATAAGTGAGCATGCCAGCAGCCAGCACAGATTTAATCCCGCCAGCAGGGCATATTCCTTAAAACGGAGTCTGACCCATTGAAAAACTCTGGTAAATTTATCCTCACTGAATGCTTGGCTCAGACGTGTACAGTCCGCTCTCAGCTTTGTGCTTATTTTTTTAATGTGTCATGTTGGAAAAAGCATGGCCGCCTGTCCCCGCGCCCCTCTGAGATGGTTGTTTAGTCAGCTGAGAGTCTGGATTGGAGGAGATGAGATGTCCTGCGAGGGCCATCTGTGCAGCTGAATAATAGCTCAAAGCCTGAGTGTGCCTGTGTACACAATAACGAGATTAAGCAGAGCATTTCAAACAGACTTGGACAGAAACCAAGATAAAGCCGAGGTATGACTGTTTACAGGGACAGGATGCAGGAAAAATGCTTTAGATGAATATCTGAATTGGGGCTAGCTGCTCTGCATCAATGTGGACTAATAAATGATTTCACTTCTGGGGCGTTTCAGTAGATATGTGGAGTTTTTGCATTTCTATACATGATTGGACACCATTCCAAAGGATCAGCTGCTGCCATCCAGACTTTTAGGGTTTATTGATTTGCATAACAACAAAAGCACCTCATTAAAACACCAGAGTGGTCTGAAGGAGCATTCTAGAGTTTTTGCGTTAATAAGTGCTTAAAACCTTGGCATACCTTGATGAACAGGTGGGGGGGGGAGCAGCTCTGTGTTACTTCATGTTCCAACTGGGGACAATTTGGCTGACTTTTTTCTGGTCTTTACTTTTAAGGATCTCAAACTGTGTAATGAAAAACTGAAGCGTAACACAGCATGTGGCATCAGGTGGAGGAGGGGCAGGAGTCCATAACTGTGCCAGACAAAATCTGGGTATATCTGGCATCTTTTCTGACTTTTTTTTTTTTTTTTTTAAACCCCCCCCCCCAAAAAAAAACACTTAATAGTAAAAACTGTCTAATGGTAAATCGAGTAATGCAGTTTATACATTTGAAGTAAATTTAGTCAATCAGGCCCATTTTTGCCTGTCCTTTTGAGGAGCTGTGAGCATCATGTACACAAGAAGATTGACAGCACCAAGACCCTTCTCCTGGCTTTGATTGGTTGCTTCGGACTGCAGTTGGAACACTGGGAGAAGGCAGAGGAGCTAGTGTTTTTCACAGAATATCTGTGTCATACTATCCTATCAGAACATAGTGACAATTTTAACAAATATGTGAAACACACAAACACACATATATATGTGTGCATATATATATTTATTTATTTATTTTTTTAAGTTACATCTTGTAGCTTTAAAAAACTTCTGTCACTCCTGTTTTTACTCTGACATCTTCAGTTTGTAGAAATGTAGTAACATAAAACCTTTGACCTTCAGGAACCCTGTGTCTTCTCCAGAGATCCTACACTTCCCATTTAAGAGGAACAAACTCAAATATTTTGACATTTTTTTCTGCTTTGGGAATACCTTGTGTGTACAACATGCACAAATAAAGCCAAATAAACTTACTATAGTTTTTTCTCCTCTCTGTCCGTTACATAACTGAGAGTGGGTAGCTACTTCTCCTCTCAGTGCTAATGTTGTTGTCAATCAAAGCTTAGTGGCAGCCACTGCTCAATCTCCACTCTGAGGCAGAATAAAGCTTTTATCGCCTTTGTTCAGCCTGGCGTGCCAGTCAAAAGAAAGAAGACGAAAAATACAAAATAAACAGAAAAAGGTAGATTCTGCCGTTTTCACCTCCAACTCTCATTCCATCATCTCTGCTTCTCTTTGTTTTCTCGAAACAATATTCTCAGGAATTATTTACATTGTCACCCGGCTGTGGCGTAACTACGTACTTTCTGGGGTGTATGAAGACTCATTATGAACTTTAAATGAAGTGTGTTTAGGTGACAGGGTCCGGGTTGGTCACATAATTTACACATGCAACATCTGTTACTAGTAAATCCCAAAAATGCTGACTATAAATATTTTTTCCACCATCTTTTGGCGCCCCCATATAGGGCATCGCGACGCTTTGCGCTACTGTCTGCCAGCTACGGAGCATTTGAGCTGGAGTTAAGGAGCGAGAGGAGTTCGGGTCAGCAGAGGGGAGAGAACAAGCAGGGCCTCTGTTTGACAGGTGCGCTCTATTATTGGAGCCGGCGACTTCCAGGGTGTTACACAACTGCGTTGCTCTCGCAGGTTTATTTAGACTGCCGGCAGAGCCTTCGGAGTATCTGATAACTCGGGCAGAGCGTGTCCCGACAGGTGTAGGAAGGGGATAATGGTACGCTAAAAAAAGAGAGCGGTTTTAATAGCTAAAGGTTGATGGATTGAAATCTGAGGTGCTTGGAGGCTGGAATTTCTGATTTTAATTTCCTGGTTCTGGCACCAACACAATCCGGGTTATTTGGATCCAGCAGGGGCACACTTGTATTTAGCCATCATGACATAAAGTATGCTAATGACAGGTTGCACTTGATATACTGTATACATGTCTGCTGCTCTGTAATGATATAATCACAGAGAAGAAAACAGCAGCTGCTCCCCTCCTTCGTCCTCCTCTTTGGCTGGAATGTGCAGGGGGAGAAAAATTATCCGATGTCATCCGGAGTGATGGAAGCTTCTCCGTTGAGCCAGAGGAAGATGTTCAGGGCTGGGAGCAAGAGCAGAGGAGGGGGGAGAGTGGATATTTCTGGTTGAGTGTGAGTTTGAGTAAGTCTGGGCACAGAGCCAAGCATGCCGATGGAGGGGGAAGACAGAAGGGGGAACGGGGGGGAGAGAGACAGAAAGTCTTTTGGGCTTGCGCACCATCAGCCTCACTAGCACACAGCTGCTTCTGGAAAATTCTGCACCCTGCCCCAGTAAACCACCAGGCATGACATGAATAACAAGAATGGCCCCGGCTTCAAACAGTGGCTGCTTTTTGCTTTTTGACGTGGGTCTAGCAGACTGGTACAAATGCCCCGGCCTTGCACACAGTGGAAAAATCAACAATGAAGGGGACACTGGGGCACAATGTGGAAATGAAATCCCGGCTTTAGGAAGCTTTGTCTGGACAAGGACATAGTTGACCCTGAGGGCTTTGCAAAAGGCCGTGCAACAAAATGCCAGCTGATATGTTTTGATGGGGGTTACTTGTTCACCAGCCAGTCACTAATTTGAGAGCAGAAACCCGCCGGATTGCTCTCAGTCAGCATGGAGTGCATAATTGTCAAGTAGAAGAAAAAGGAAATATGGTTTTAGATTTTTATTTAGAATGTGAAAAGCCATATTTGTGCTGATATCCTCATAACATGCAGTGCAACAAATTGCCTTCAGAAGTCACTTAATCAGAACCAGGTCATGGATAAAGATGTGTAGTAGTTTAATGCAAGTTGGATGATGAATAAGAAAATAGAGAGAGGTTGTAGTTTGAAAGTGGCTAAATGTTTAGAGCATTTTCCAGATAATTTCTAAAGAAAAAGGCACCAAACCTACAGCCAGAGCTACAACTGAGTGGTTTAGATCTAGGTATATTGATGCATTGGAACCAGTCAAATATTGCAAGACATCTGACTGAGCCAACAGTGGTGGTTTTCTAAATGCTCCATGTTGGCAGTCACCCAGGGCAGCATTATAAAGGGGCACAGAAACACCAATTAAAAAATGTCTTTGTGTGCTGTATTTTGTATTTTGAGCAAGTCTTCTGTTTTTTCCATGTCAAGGGTGAGTTATCTGCAAAATGTGCAGTGTAATTTGTAGCGTTTTGATTAGTCAGGGATAGGCAAAGTCATCATTTATGCAAAAACTGCTGCTACATGTCAAAACGTTTGTGAAAGAATTCAAAAACTTTTATTCTTTTCCTTTTACTTCATCTGCTATGTGTTATTTTGTGTTTGTCTATTTCAGGGGTCTGCAGCATGTACAACCTGAAGAACTAGTTTACCTCCAAGACACCCAAGTAAAATTAATTGAAAGCTGCAAATTTCACTTGACATTTAAAAAAAAACATCGACATTTAGACAAATATTACTTTCAGAAATTTGTGACCATCTTATTTCTACTCTCAAGATTTAAAATAAAGACAAACATAAAAAAAGAATGCATAAATTTAATTTTCTGTTGGATGGTAAATGACAAACACAAACAGAAAAACCGATAAAAAGCATATGTTGTTTTTATTGTTTTTACTGTTAATTCTATGTTGCATTATGTTTCTGTTTTTGATATGATGTAAAGCACTTTGAAATGCCTTGCTGCTGAAATGTGCTATATAAATAAAATTTGATTCATCGATTGATTTTGATATTACCTGTACTTTTAGTGGCATTCTTTGCCAAAATCTAGTTCAAATATTGCAGGAAAACATGTTAAAACTCTGCATTTGTTGTTATCTATATTTAAATTCCTCTTTTTTTAAGCCATACGTATTTAGACTCAGAGGAAATTTTCTTTTGCTTATATGCAGCCCCAATCAAAAATACGGTAAGCAAATCTTGTGGACAGTACTGTATGTAAGCACTGTATGATGTTTCTATGCCCAACGGCGACGCAGGTGGTATCTATTCACTAGCGGAGTCACTAACTGCATTTCCATTGGCCATGTAACTGCACAAATTGGAATTACGAAAATAAATTCATTAGCTTAATGGAAACATGGTAAGTTTTTGCGTTAGGGTACAGTGTTTTTTTGTTTGGCTTTATTGAAATTAGTGTATTTGCAAAACTGCAATGGAAAGACATTTTTTGCATCACGAGTCATGTGATCAACAGCCAGATGTTAATACAGGTGGAAAAAATTAAGAAGACAAAGAGAAGTGGTAGAAGGATGATGGCTCTAAATAACTTATAAAGCTCAACTGTACCTTGAGCTTTCCAAACAACAATTATGACCTCTGAGATGTGACAACATCTTTGTGTAACACCACATAACAGCCTACAAGCTGAGTTAACCAATGTTTCCATTCTTATTTAATGGAAACACTGCAATTGCAAAATTGTGATTTTTCATCAACAAAGTTTTGCACATATTTCTAAAGGAAACATAGCTACTGTTAAATTGGTCAAATTTCAATTGGAAAAGTGAAAACCGAATCCCTGAAATGCAGAAAGAGAGATTACTGGAACCTTGATTCTGTTGTTTCTGGTAGATATCTAACAAAATATGTTCCTGTTTCATTGCTCTAAATGCGTCACCGAGGTCGGCCGAAGGCAGCATATGCAAAACAAACCTGGCGTCTGAGAGGGCATGTGCCAGCTGATGTGTGTTGCGATGTTTTTTTTTTTTTTTTTACCATGACCAGTCAACGCTTGCCCTCAATCTAACCGGCAAAGAACGGCGTGTGAGAGATCCGCTCTACACATGAGATAATGCAGGCCCTTATCCATCCATGAGGCTGTTAGCCACAAAGATGGTGTTGACATTTCCCTCCTCAGCCCATGTGAACACACAGTGCCATGCAGGCTGCTCTTAGGCTGTCTGTATCCATGACCGATAAAGGGGTGAGTCAGCCGGTCGTTTATCCTCGTCTCCTCTTCCTCCTCCTCCTCCTCTGCCTGGCAATACACCCCCGTACGCCCCTGTCATCCTCGTTCGCAAGGCCTTATGTGTACATTCAGCACATGGTGGATTGTATAAATAGCAGCGACCGCGTGGCTCGTCGCTGACACCTGACATTTTCATGCCCCAACAAGCCTCTGATACATTTGGCGCTAGGCATGCATTCTTCTCCCGGGTTTATCCATCTGTTGGTGCAGAGCCCAACCCCCTAAGCCAATACTATGTTCCTGTAACGTAACACGAAGCTCGCCTTTCCCTCTATTCATCTCAACATGCAAGCCGCATGGCACAGACTTTACCCCTCCTTCCTCTATGTCCCCCCACCTCCTCTCTCTCTCTTCCCAACAAATCTACCCCCACTCCGTGCAACAAACACACTTACTCTTTAGCTTTGAGAGTAATAACAAAACAAAAAAAAGCGAGATGGGAATTGTACGAAGCTGGGGTGATAGAGCTGGCAAACGACAGAATGTGAGATTGTGTGCAGGCTGAGATCTTCCTGGCTGCCTGCCAGGTTCCTCCAGCAGAAACAGCAGCAACAGCGGCGGCACTGCAGCATGTCAATATGGCCGTTGCCAGGGAAACAGGAAGAGCACACACACCAACGCAGTCCAGAGAAAGCCACTATGAACCCTCTTGCCCCTGTATTTCCCATTTGAAAGCATTCGATTGGAACTGTAGGGCTCTCCAGATCTTCACGAAGAAACCAAAAACTGACTTCTAACCCACAAGCACGGACACTCGTGATCTGAATTTGACGACATTCATGAAACATCTCCATTAGTTTTCAGAAGATTTTCCGAAAACTAATGGCTGCAACACGAGAAGGCTCGGCACCACCATTACAACAAATTACTGCACATAAATCAAGCTAATCTTTTAAAATCTTATATAATCTTTGAGAGATGTAATTCTGTTTGGATTAAATATGTCCTCTTTGTTGTAAATTTGCTCTTTGCACACTTTATTGAGCTGGAAATGGGTCCCTGCGGCAAATGGCTGTGAATTATTACGGGCAGGCCTGAGCTCCTCCGTCAGGCGTTGTGAAAGAATGACCTCTGCTACATCAGGCTGCACTATGACTCCACAGCAGAGTCGCAGCTTGCAACACAAGTGACGTTTTCTACTGAACTGACCCACAATGTATCACAGCAACAACCAGCCAGCCTTGTGCTGCTACAGTAGATGAAAGGATATTTTATCAGTCTACAACTGGACACTCCTTATCAGACAAAAATAAACTGTAAATATATGTATCTCTTTTGTTTAGTTGCACTTTTTAACTTGTGTTATTTGAACAGTCTGCTTTGTACTCTTTTTCAAAAGTATTCCTTCATGTTGAACCTTCAGCATCACGTTTCGACCAAAAAATGTTAAAGTATTTTATTGCTATTGCATGTGAAACTATATATTGTTTTCACAATCATGTTGAGACATGGTGCAAAGTTAACATTTATTACCCCCCTAAACAAACCCTTACAACAGTAAAACAGGATGGTGACCATAAACATACAGCGATACAAGTTAACGGTTTAGATCAGAGCATTTCAATGTTTTGTAATGTGATTGAGTGGAACTGGCTGGCAAGACTTCAATGCTCACTGCCTAAAATAACTGAGCTTGAACTGTTTTGAAGAGGAAAGGGGGAAACATTTCGGGCTCTTGCTGTCCAAAGCTAGTAGAAACATTCTCCAAATGTCTTGCAGCCATAATTACAGCAAAAAGTGATTCTTTAATCACTTAAGGGTGCATTCACATCAGCCAGGTTCGCTTTAGTCAAACTCCTGTTCATTTGCCCAGAAAGTCCGGTTATTTTGGGGAGGTGTGAATGTGCAATCGACCAAGAAAGCAAACTCTGGTCCATCTGGTGACTCTGGTTCGGTTTGAAAGCGTACGTGGATGCAAGCAGACCAGAGACCACTCCAGAAGCAGGAAGTGGACTATAGTGCATGGCATTCTGGGTAAATACAACCAAAACAAACATGAGGGTTTTGCGTTAGTGGGAGAAATGACTTCAAGTTTTTTCCTAAAGGCAATCAAAAAATCCTACAACTGGAAAAATCTGATGCTACTCCATTTTTGTTTACATTTTGTGAAGAAGGAAGTTGCGCTCATGTCTTCCTCAGAGGTTTTTGTGTCAGAGGTTCTTGGTGCAGTGCCATCACAGGAGAGGGGAGTTAACAGGTTTTTTAAAGTATTTGGCTCATTTGACACAGTCCAGTGTTGAAAATATAACAAATGTTGCAATCTTGATCCTTAATGGAGCCAAGTCTGCTGGACTTTCAGCTGTGAAAACACTGAAATCTGTGGTTTTAACGACGTTGTACAGTGTGCACAGCTCGATTTTTCTTCTCTTTACATCCATTACTTCCAAAAAATTTATAAAATAGCTTTCATATTTGTCTAATACTTTAAAAATACAACATATTTGACTTTACACTCTTCCTTTTTCCATTCAGGCGGGGCTTTTTGTGCTGAAGGACAGCTAAAGGACAGCTCTGTCAGTCAGCCACACCTAGCTGGCACTCTTATCCAAGTTTGGCTCCGTCTGTGCTCGTCTCACTGGAGGAGGAAGGGGTTGTGCCAACTATAGCGCCTCAGTACTTTTCAGAAGTCTATCTGCGCCTGTGAGAGGTCTAACAGCTGCTGCTGCAGTGTCTGAGCTTGCTCGGGGATGCAGATGAAAGTGCTGATGTGTCCTGTTATTTTAGGTTGCGCGGTGCCCTCAGGTTGGAGGGGTGAGACATTTTTTTGGAGGAGATTGGACAAGATTGTTTTTGAGGGAGGGATGAGGGTGTGGGGAGGAGGAGGGTGCATGTTTGCCCACAGGGGATCTTAGCAGAGAGCTTCTCCCAAAATGCAACGCGACACTCGTTGGCACATGGTGCGTTGGGAATCCTGAAGGACGAGGGAGGGAGGGAAAGAGGGGCGGAGTTGCTGACAGGGCCACGCTGAGCGACGGGCACAGACACGAGCGCAAAGATGAGACAGTCTCTGATGGTTGGCAGTATTTTTGGCTGCAGAGGGGGGCTGCTGACGGCCTGTCATCCTTAAAGTGCTGCTCAACGATCCACCCTTCACTTTATCTTGAGTTTCAAAGCTCATTCTTGATACTGAAACCAAATCCAGCCGGCTCGTATCTTTTGTACATTTAGCACATTGTCTTCATCAATAGATAGGGTTTGAACTTTAAAGCTGATGTTTTCTGCAACCATGCAGCCTTCAGAAATCCATGATAGCTCTATTTGTGTTGGTACACTAACAGAAGGAAAACTGAACTCAACCAGAAGTGAAAAATAACACTAATGCATTTCTAGAATACAGAAATCTCTACTTCTAAAAGTTAGAATCCATAAATCCTTGATTCCCTTTCTAAAACGTGTATAACTATAAATTTTAATAGTTCAGACGCCAAATGTACCTTAATATGTGTTAATACACACACTGAAAATTGTTTACCACAGAAACTAACACCTGAAATACAGCCAATCAGTGGTGACCGAAGCAAAGCCATGCTTTACTGTTTTTGTGTTCTCCGTTGCTAAACATGAAGATATTTTTCTTCCTGCTTTCTTCTTTAACCAAAAAGTGACCTCTACTTCCATTCTACAACACTGACTTGTTCCAGCGGTTTAAAAATATGATGAAAAACAAAGAAAATAAAAAGAAATGGACTCATTACCTCACAATATAGTACTGACTTTCAGCACTGTGCATGTGTCAGCAGCACTGCTGCATATCAGCAGCTGTTCTGTGCTTGTAATGGTCATGTCAGCAATCACATTACCATTAACTCTCTGCTGGCTGTAAATGCTACCCTGGATCTCAGAACAGATGCAACACTTTCATTCCCATTCAGCTCACTGGTGGCTGTAATGTTACAGCCGCCTGTTTTGCAAGGTGTATTAGAGAAATGTGCTAAGTCATTTTCTTAATTACACGTCCCCTTCTGCAAATACGTTGGAAACTGCTTGATTTATTTGGTTGCTGGTAATAAACGCTGTCCAGGAATCTGGATGCTCTCTTGTTCTAATTGCTCATGTACAAATGACTCCTGAATGCCTAACAGGGATACTTAGAGGTGCTTCACAAGGCATTTAAATGCTCAGTTTAATGTTATGCTTTCAATCTTGTTTTTTTAGATACTCTATGCTACAGTGAAGAGACAAGCTAAATCATTTCTTAGAGAAATCTTACATGTTTTTATCATAAACATTAAAGACTGTACACAAATCCTACTCGGAAAAATATTTCTTCTGTTTTTGGTTCTTATTTCTTAGATTTAATTTTAGATAACCTGACTGAATACGGAAAGCAGTTTTGGAGCAATTGTGAAAATAAAACATTTTTCACAAAGGAAGTATAAAAATAGGTTACACTTCCTTTGGCAAAAGGAAACAACATCGGTCATCTGTGGCAATTGTCCCGCTCTTCTTAGCAGAATGCAAAATAAAAGCACTTCCTGGTTGACTTACAAAGAAATTTGACCTCAATTTATTAAATTGTATATTCTCTAGAAAGTTAAAAAGGTTTTAGATGATTAAATTAAGGGGTAATGATTTGTGTTTTAAAAAGACATTAACACACTGTTACAGGCAGACTAGAAAATTAGCAGTGGACAGAGAGCTGTGTGTTGTTGGCAGCTCTACTTCTGCATCTTGTTTTATTTTACTCGTCAAAGAGAGCGTAAACAAGATGGTGAATTCTCACTGACACACCTGCTGTCCACAAAAGGTAGCAATCACCATGGCAACCAGGGAGCCTGCATCTCCTGAAATGGGACTTCTACAATAAAGCGTAAGAATGCTCTTCAAAATAAGAGTCATCCTTTAAAATGACATAAGTAAATAATTAAACAATTCCAATATTTAAAGTGGTTTTATAGACTTTTCAAAATAAAGTTTACACATACTTTCAGCCGATTCCTTGAAAAGTAGGTTCTACATTCCTAATTAAACACTTTAAGTCCATTATAGGGGTAAATGTCGATCTGTCAAAATAAAGCATAAAGACACTCAAAATAAAAACCTCAATATTTTAAAGAACAGATTAGTGTACAAGCAGGTTTCAGACTGCGGTGGAGCTAACCCAGTGAAGGAAATGGAATATGTTAAACTTTCAAAGTAAAGTTTATTCATGCTCTTCAGAATAGAAATCCTCCTGTTCTTAAAAATAATTGTAAATGTAAAGTAGGATCTAAATTACTAATTAGCTTGAACACCAAGGAAGAAAATTAATTAACGTGTCTTCCAAAATAAAATGTGTAAAATATACTCTTCAGGATACCAGTTGGATTATAACTTTTAAAGACAGGTTTCAAAATAAAAGCCTCAGTATTTTATAGAGCAAACGGTTTCAACAGACCTTTGATATGGTTAATGGGGGAAAAAAAACAGTGATGAAAATGATTTAATAATTTTATTATGTTCAAAGTGATGCTCTTCAAAATAGAAGCATAACATATTTATACTTTAGACTATTTAAAGTATAAACAATTTTCAGGTTTAAAATAAAAAAGGCACACAGTTGTTTTTTAAAAATAAAAATATCAATATGGCAGATTATTGCAAATAGTCTATATAGATGTCAGCCTGATATAAATAAAGTAATTCTGTTTGTCTTTCAAAAAAATAGTAATAAAGTAATAAAAGTTATATTTTTCATGTTTCAGAAAACCTTTATTATGATTCTGAGAAACACACGTCAAATGGCATCACCATTAAACTCACATTATTTTCCTTTCTCATAGTTTTGGCTGGATCCACTTAGTTTGTGAATAACATGTTTGTTGAGTCAGATGACAAAGCGTGCGATGCCGCATTTATCCCCATAATATTAATCCTTATTTTAATGCATTAAAATGGCTTAGTTTAGGAGATCTGAATCGCATGACTATGTGTAAACAAAGAGCCAAATCAGAGCACTTTGTTATTTTAGCCACTCATGTGATCAGTGCTGCACACCAAAGGTCCGCTGACCGTCTCCCCCGCCCCCGGTTGTCGGCAGACTGACAGAGATAGTCTGTTAGAGAAACAAAGGTCAGATTTCCAGCTCAAAGGACAAATCTTAACCACAGGGAAAAAAAATAGGGCTGGAAACAAGCATGCTTTGTTTTCATTTTAACAATCCAGCACTTGTTGTACTATGAACTGTGATGTCATCATCATGCTTCATCCTCTCTTTGAACCCAGGGGCAACAACTCAGAAATAGTTCTCAGCAGAAGGTGTGCAGCAATTAAAACGCAGATTTTGATTTTTTTGTTGTTACACCCACATGAGTGTCGCTCGCTAAGACGCAGATGTATGTGCAAGAAAAACAGAGGTTACTGTTCGCCGGGCTGATTTTCCCAGAGGGAAGCTACTGGAGCTCCACAAATCTGCACCATAAGTGTTGTGCTTCCAGAGCATCTGCATGCTTTAAGGCAGAGCCTGAGAGACAAACAGCAAGACAACACATAAACTACCCACAGTTAAGTCTGGAAATCAGTGCACCCTTGAAAGCTGCAATGATTCATTCTCACCAGAAACCGTGAACACCTAATGCGACGGATCTTTGATGGTGTAAGTGATGTAATGCTCATGATAAATGCGTCAGGCTTTGGCCTTAGGCTGCTCTGAATGCTCTAGTCCCTGAAGGCTTCATAGGCCAAACGGTCCAAAGCAACCCCATCAATACTCGACTGAGCAAAGCTCCAGATCACTTCAACCGCAGTAATTAATCTTAGTCTCCAAAGCAGGTGACAAGCCTTTATCCAAACAACAAACAATGACGCTTGTAGGTGGGGGGCAGATGGTTATTTGGCTGCGCCTCTCTTCGTCTTTACCTGAGATTAAAAATTCAAACACGCGGGGATCAAAGTGGAATTACCTCGCTAAGCCTGTTGTAACAAAAGAAGAGGTGGGAGACGAAAAGTGGAAAAATTATCTATCTTCTTCCCCTTTGGCAATGCTCGTTAATGTGATTTACACAGAAAAACATGTTGTTTTGGTGACCTTGTTACCATGCGAGTCAGTTTTAATTTACATCACATTTATGGTGGAAGCTGAGGAAAGATGCTGGCAACATCACACGCTTGGTATGAAACTGCAACATCTCCCTGCAGAAGGATTAGCGAAATTATTTTGGGAAGCATGATTACTTCCTTCAAAGAAGATAGATGAGAAGATCGGGATTCTCCTGACTCTTTGTTGCAGTGAAGCTACAGCTGAAAAATGGCTAACGTCCTATTGCCTGTGAAGCAACCTCAGGAACCTTTGGAAACCTTAAACTGTGATCCAGAAACCAGTGGCGATTGAATTTTCTCAGAACCAGGCTCAACAGCAAAGGTGTCGGTCATTTTGAATTCCACCCGCTTTTAATTTTAGTTAAACAGGGGATCTTGATTATTTTATCTTATTAACCAAAATAAAGGTAAATAAGATACCTTATTTTGGTAAGCAATTAAGCAATATTTTACTTTAATTACTGTAAAAAAAACCTTTCAGATTATAGGCCTGATTATAGTGCTGAAGTGGGACTTTGAGAGAGCAACGCAGAAAAAAATGAGGTCAAACAGCAGTAAGCTGAATCAATGCTGTAGCAGACAGTGGACCAAAGTCTCTCTGCACTTATGTGAGAGACTGATAAGCTTCTAGTTAAAATGAATGTTTCCACTCATTGCTGCTAAAGGTGACTCCACAAGTTGCTGAATCATTTAAGCTTTGTGTGCTTAAATTTTTTACACAAAGCTTTTCCATTTTGGCTCCATTTTTGCATAATAAATAAAAAACAGAACAGAATCAGATGATTTCTGAACTTTTCATTATCCCAGTACATAAAAATATGCCTGCTTTTGATGTTATTGAGTAATTTGTGTCATTAAGCTATTATTTATGGTGTAATTATGTTCTCATTAAGCAGCTTTTTGCCTCATATTTGAATTGATACACACATAATTACTGTACTTTAACCATCAGCTGAAATGCATTAAGCAGAGCACTTCTTTTCTTTCTAAAAAAAAGCATGAATATGATTTAAAATGAGATGCACTGATGACTTTTCCTGCTCCTGATACATACAAGTACCAAATCTGAGCTGTGTCGTGTCAAACAAAAAATGATGTGACTTTGAAAAGCTGCGTATCAAGGTAGGCTCTGGGATTTGAAGCTTTATGTGAACTGAATTATGTCCTGGGATGAGTAGCCGCCTGACCGGAGGACACCCATAACCCTCTCTGAATAAAAGTGCGGTGGAGCAGAGGTGAAGAATTGCATAACCCAGGGCTGTTTTCTAGATTCTTACCATTTGACCCCATTAAAATGTGATTTGCCGCAATGCATGCAGTGTCTGGAGAACAATCGTGGCAGTGCAGAGTTTCATAAGCTCTGCTTTTCATGAGACTTCCATGCTCTTACCTCATTCTCGTTTGTGTTTACATAAGCCTGATGCGCAACACTGAATCAGCAAACGGCGAAAAGAATTAGCCGGAGGCAGAGGTCAGATTGTACAAAAACAATGACTGAAAGAGTCATCTCCTGACTGTGTCCTGATAACTCCTTCCTGAACAAGTTCCAGTAAGCTTTATCATGACCGAAACTTTTAATTGGCTCCATCGGCAGCAGCTTTGATCTATCGTCACGAGGGATACGGCTGATTTACTACGTTTGACCACGGCCGCTGCTGATGAACTTTTAACAGACAGGAAACTGTGGATGTAATGAAAACACTCTTTCATCACTATCAGATGGCTGTTTTCCTGCAACTATAAACAATAAACAAAAATGGGTTTGTTCCTTATAAAATCTCAAAACTATGCAGCACTGATTCGATTTGTGCCAGATGAAGTAACTCAAACCAAGAGAAGACAAAACTGCACTGTACTTCTGCGCTTTAAAGCTCCTGCAATAAAACGCGGAATTAAAGACAAGTTGTAAATAAAAATCTGAAAAATGCTCTTGTATTCCTCCAGTCTGTCTCTGCATTCGTTTTGAAAAATATTATAATGTATATAAAACAGATTTTTTGGTACCCTTATCCTGACTGGTACATTTGTATAATGACATCTTTTTCATCATCCTTAAGCTCTTTCAAAATATTTTTCCAAAGTTTGCAAATAAGCAAATGCTACTGAAATCCTAAAAAGAGAGCTGAACTTTAGGGTAAATTTTATTTACTATAATCCATATAGGTGTGTAGCTTAGTGGGGCAAATGCAGAAAACTGATTAAAAAGTGAGTAAAAGAAAAAAGGTTTAAGGGTCTGCACTGTTTTTCTTTATTTTCAGTATTATTTTCCTCTAATAAAATAGTTTTTCATTTCAACTGTACAGAATATATTCCAAATTAAAATGATCTACCATCATTTTCTTTTTACAGAATTTTAACAGGTTTGTAGTCTTTTGAGTGTCACCAAATCCTACAAACCTGGTATTAGGAAACAACTGAAATGTCATGTTTTTAACCTGCATTTAAAATCTGAAAAATGTTTTGAACCAGCAACAATATCTGTAAGATTTTTGTCTCAGAAAATCTAATTTTTATGATCACAAATCACAGCAGGGACGTCCGGGACACAGTGAAAGATATCGTCCTTGGAAGGTGTCATAACAACCAGGGGATGGAGCTACAGGGGGGCCGCAGACACACCATCTTTCTACCATGAACATGACAAAATACTGTTATGTCAGCGCTCAGAGAAAATAGCAGTATAGCGGGAAATAGAGAGGTGAAACACTGTGTGTAAATGTGTGTGTGTGTGTGTGTGTGTGTGGGAAGGGGGATTCTGAGATTCTGGCTGCACCTGAGGCATGAAGGAGAACATCGTTATTCAGAGCACCACTTTGATGTTGAAGCTGGGTGGATCTCAGGGAGCAAGCAATAAGCAGATTTAATTAAAACATCAACAATTCAGCTCAAGTTGCCCCACAGAAAACAAGAGCCCTGAAGAGCCAGTGAATGCCCCATTTAGAGCCGACTGTCCGGAGATAACATCAGATATAACATTTAGGAGCACACTCCGGCCTCTGTCGCAATTTGTGTATTTTTGAAGTGTGTAGTGTGCGCCATGAGGTCTCCGTGTCCCACTTTCCGGGCTCTGTGGTGTCACTGTGGGCTGGACAGGAGTGACAGATAGAGATGCTCAGATGCCGGACAAAGACAGGAAAGGCTTGGGGAATCTTATGACAGGTAGACAGAGGAGAAACAAAACTTCATTATAGATGCAGCAGAAGAAAAAGTGCTCTAAATCTAAAATTAGCACCACAAATCGGCACATCAAACAACATCTGTGCTTTTATGTTTTTGCTCTACATGCGTCTGCTTTTACAGAGGAATAATACAAAGAAGCACCTTGATTTTTTTTATTTCTGCCTTGTCCGTCAAGCACGTTTGTGCCTGTTCCCATATCTACTAAAAGGCAGGAGCGAGGCTCAGAGAGAGACAGAGAGAGGAGTGATTCTCTAAGACAGTAGCAGTTCAAAGAGACTGTCTGCATAGAGAGAAGCTTCTAATTTTAACTCTGAGACAGAGAGGCTCATGAAACAGCTCTCTGCCTGGCTACAGCTCAATTATTCATCAACGCAAGTCTCTCAGCTAAAAAGCCCTCCATGTTATTCATTTTTCCCTACCACTTCTCACATGCTATTTCATTCAGACACAAAGCCAGCCACCTTCGCACAAACCAAACCTATAGTCTATTTAATCTTGAGTTGAGCCGCTCCGTGCTTTTCAGAAATCCATTAGTGGTCTGGTGAAGATGTGTCGGAAATAAACGTAATGTGTTGCGAATCAGGATCAGGACGTTTAGAAAATAGTCTGAAGGCAGAAGTTCATGATTGGGAATTTTTATTTTGAAACTACTTTATGAAAACGCCTCATCACTCCTACTTCAAAAGGAAAAATAAAACGTTAAGTGCACTGCCTTGAAAAAGTATTGAAGTTTGTATCATTTTGCCACATTGCAACAACAATCAAAGGCTAATTTACTTTGATAGTGGTAAGTAAAATTCAGTACAACCAACTAAATTCAGAAGTAAATAATCTAGCTGTTATGTGAAAAAATCTCAGGGGTTTGTTGGAGAACATCTATTTTATTTACTCCTCCCACTAGGGGGCTCTACAGTTTATTTACATTGGATCAACTGACTTGAGTAAAATCTAAGTAATTCACGCTGCCTTCAGCTGAAGCTTGTAAGCAAAATTAACCTTAAAACTATTTCTTACTTACGTTTTACCACTTAATGAGTTGATGTTGAATATTGTAAGCTATTGAAAGAAATGTTTATTTGTTCTACATGCTGTTTTTTGTAATTTAGCTTTAAGCTAATGACAATGCTAATTAGCACAATCCTAGACCTTGTTTATTGCACAGTAGAGTTTAATCCTGACATTTAACATGTCTGTACTGTAAAGTGTTTAAGGGGTAAACTATGTGATTTATAATTTCTTGTTAAAATCAAGCATAACAGGTGACAAATATGCAAATACCGGATCATGAATAGGCGGGGGTTCGCCATAAAACTATAAATATGTTTTATTGACAACTTCAAATAAATTGTTTTCACAGTCTCTCAGGACAGACATCCACACTTGCAGATTTGGACTTTTGTCTATTTGTCCAAAACACTCAATTTGTGATTTGATCAAGCTGCAGGAGTCCTCTCAAACAGACCCATGTGACCCGAGCTGACTCCACTGTATAAGTTTCACAATGAAATATAGTGCAGCAACTCTCGGGAGGATACAGCTGATCAGCATTTTCTGGACTTAGTGACAGGAAGTCAGCAGATATACCACAAAATATTTCATTATCACAATTTTTCAAGCACAGAAAGCAGCTACGCTTCAAATTTAGTTTTCTCTTGCTTTCTTGTTAACTTGACTCAAGCCATGAAGAAACGATAAAGCTAATTCTAATTATCTAACACAACTCACATGGCTGTGACACTCAGAGCAGATGAACAGTGACAGATTCCCGGTCATTAATCTTGATGCACAATCCTTTGAGTGATGTCTTGATGCAACTCTGGGAAATTTTACAACTTTATAGCTTTGAAAGTCACTGGAAGAACTTAACTAAGGACTCAACAGCAGGGATTCAAGAGGATGATTGTTTCTGTAATGACACCACTTTAAAACTCACCCAGACAGCCTCACAAACTGATGCTGAGCTTGCGTTTTCTTGTTGATTAGAGGCTAGAGAGTGAACACGGATAAACACCTGTACCTGCCTGTCTGCTGGACAGTGACAGTGAAGTGAATTTTGAGGAAGTTTCACTGAGACTTTGCTTGAATGCCTTTCATGCTCACCCTGCCAGGCGCCTTTCATTTGTTTTAGCAACAGACAACAAATCAAAGAAAGGGGGTGCATAAATCTGCAGGATCAATAGAGAAAATACAATAACACATCCTCAGTGTTATTGCTCTGCATTAGCCACTTCCCTGAGCATTTGTCATTACGAAAAGTAAGATTTATTATTGATTTTCCTGCCAGAAAAGACGCTGCAGCTGAACTTTGTGTTGCGCTTGCTTCAGCGTCGACATCCTGGTCAGATTTAGTCAGGGTTTTGTCTATCTGTGATGGACAGCGGGGGCTGTATATCACGTATAAAAGGAGATAGCGCTGGCTAAGCTAAAGTCAGCCAGGTGTGGTGCTGTTTGTAGATAAGGCTAAAGAGGATAACTATAGCATCTGCCACACTGTCTGCAGAGATGGAAGTGATTCCCAAAGTCCATCCTGACTGGATATATGTCGGATTTAGACATGAAATAAAACAGACAAACATCAGGCTATTTTCTGAAAATCTGCTTTTAACAGTGTTTGTCACAGCTTATCAGCTTAGCAGCTGTTGGCTGTAACCCTGTCAAGATTTTGATATCTTAATTTGCTAAGAACCGTAACATCCAAATGTGTAAGAAACTGATAAAATACTAGATGTAAGTAAATAGTCTGGTTTTATTTTATATACATGGAAACAATCATGACCATGCTGAATTATTTCAATACTTTATAAAAATATAATCTTAAAAGAAGAATAAATACAAAATGTGAAACAACTTGATTACATAAGAGCTCATATCCTTAAATTTGTACATTTGAGCACTGCACCATTAAATTTCAGCATTTTATCAGAGCGTGTCAACATGACATGACTTGGTAATATTTGCAAAAATTCTTCAGATCTGTCAGATATTTTGGGTTTGCTGTTCTTTTGGTGATGTGCTGTGATTTTTCTGTGCCAAACTTTGAATTGTCAGACCAAGACACGTTCTTCCTCACGTTTTTGTAATAATTTTCCAAGATCTGAATGTTTTCTTTGTAAGGTTTCTGTTTTTCAATCCTTCTCTTTAGGCTCAACTTTGGCAAAATATAAGTTTGCTGTTACATTTAGCACACAACCTGTCCTTGTTGAAAGTTTCTGGAAATTTGTTGAAAACATAACATGTTTTCCTTAAGACCTCAGTCAGGAAGTTAAGGACTGGTTGCAAATGAGTCTTCAAATGGACAATGATCCTAATCTAACAGCCAAATTAGTTGCAAAGTGTCTTAAGTACAAGAAAGTCGATGTTCCCATCTGACTGAGATGGCCTACAAACTCACTCAGTCACATCAGTTCAATCAGGAGGATTGGGCCAAAATTCCAGCAAACTGTTGTGAGAAGCTTGTGCAGGGATACCCAAAACATATGACCCAAGCCATACAATTTAAAAGCTGTTCTAGCAATGAACTTGCAATTACCTTTTATGCAAGCACTAATTATATAAAAAGTGTCATGAAGGTGCCTTGGAAATGACTTCTTAACCCTTTTCTGAACAAGATATTGTACACACTTCTCATCTGCTGGTAATTTTCTTTGTAGTTTGACATGATATGTTATGCTTCGAGAACTTTCAGCCTACTTTTTGTTCTTGTCTGATGGGTGATCAATGCCTGAATCAAAGCATGTTAATCAAATCTAGTTTAGGATTTAACAAGGGGACTCGTGTTTTCACACAGGGCCAACTTGTTTTTGAAAAGCTAAACCATCAGTTGAAAACTGCGTCTGTATTTCTTTTAATTATCTCTGCATTTGTGTTTTATGATTAGAAACATTTAGGTGAGAAAAAAATATGAAATCTGTAAGAAGGCAAGTATTTTTTCACAGCATTATGCATTTTTAATTATGGCAAAATATGTTTTTGCTCGCATTTTGATAAAGACTCTAAATGAATTTTAAAGGACCACGAAGCATTTCCACTGTCAAACAGGATGTGGGTATGAGGGTGCAGTAAGATGGTGTCTGTGAACAGAGCCCTTTTTTTTCCACAGTGGGAGTAGACTGCAGGACAGAGACAGGGACAGACCACAGGACTGGTTCTCTGGCTGCTCTGAAAGAAACATGGTTCCCCCGCTTTTCTCAGCTCTTAGCTGTTATCCGCAGCCATTGGTCTCAAAGTGCTCTGCCAACACCCTTCAGATTCACACAGCCATATCCACCCACTAATTTCTGTTCTCTGACAAGAATATGTAATCTCTCAGACCGCTGACATCATTCAGGCTTGCAGACATCAATGTGTTTTCATGCCTCTCCCTGTTTGCAGTGTTTTAGTTGCTTATCTTGAGTTCTTAAACCTGCATGAATTAGTTTTTTCCTGTAATTCAATCTGAGGGTTTGACAAACTGAGCAGTGCATCATCCTTTCAGAAGAAGAACGCAGTTTCTGGCAAATTAAGTGTTTGGCTGCAGGCGATGGGGGCAAGAAAACTTCTTTTCTAAAGCCCAAAGACACAGTATTAATTATTCACCTCCTTTGCGCTTGTCTGACATGCTGATCATGACTGGAGGTGTTTACGGAGTGTCTGTAGGCCTGCAGAGTAGGCATGACAGGGTTTTTAAAGTCTAATATGTTCGCTGCCAAGAACTGCAACCCAGAGTGATACGTAAGCTGCCCCCAGGGCTTCCCAACAAATGGGAATAACTCATCTGAAGAAAATGCTCTATATATATTCAACCACTCCCATGTGAGGAAAGACAAGGAGATTATCAGTTTCTCTGAAATGGCATCAATGAACATGTCCTCTTAAAATAGGCAGTCCGTACTCAATATTCAGTAACATTTGAAATGGTTAACAGACAAAGTGTCTTAAACTGAAACCTGTAAAGAGGGTGTTGGCTTTTTTCCTTTGATTACAGCTGGCTCTCTGCCAAAAAAAGCAACCTGAAACTCCCGAGGGCAAGACTTTGAAAGCTCAGTGACTCTGGTGCAATTCCAGTGAGGTGGATTTTAGGCCAACTCAAAACAGTCTTCTTTGTTTTGTGCGTAACCTAGAATACCATTGTTTGGTCTTAGCATTAGTAGAGTTTTCAACAGCTGTTTGTCAGTGAGTAATGGAGTAAATGATGATTTCATCTACTTATGTTGAAAGCACCCATGTCCTTCCTGTTCCAGCAGGCCTTTCTGCGGTGTTGAAGTCGAGTCTCAGTGTCAGTGGTCTTGGTGACCCGAAGCAGGGAGGGGCACGCCGTGAAAACTGGCATCTTGGCGCTTTCTGTACTATTTGATTCTAATTATTCCACAGTGAAAAACATTAGCAATGCTGCCAATTAGTACAATAGTCGATGCCTCCAAAAATATGCCCAGTGGTCAAACTGCAATCGTCAGAAAAATAGTCATTAGCCTCAAAACATTTGTTACTTGCATGATTGTTTTATAACCACAAGATATAGATACATTGAAGTCATTAAGCTGATCATAAATTCTTTTGTATACCAACCGCATCACCTAAAAATATTGGAATAGATGACATTACATTAAATAATGTGAAAATATAATGAATGCCAAAGTTGAAAAATGTGTCTCAGTAAACACCATAAATCAATAACATTATATATCATGATAGACATGTGATCAATATCAATAGATAATGTGTCTGATAGAATATTCAATCATTTCACTGAACTCTAATCCAGAACTGAATAGCATTCTGGGAGATGTATGCAGAGGAAAGGCTTTAGTTGCTCAACTTCTCTGACCAGCATGGTTGGTGGCATGAACTAACTCACTCACTCTTTGGTTACCTTGCAACAACCTGTTGAGTAACTTATGCATCCACAGTTTCAGGTTTTGTGTCATAACTGCTTAAAAATAAACAGCGGCATGAGGTGAAAACTGTGGATAAAACAGGAAGGGTGATGCCACCATTTTGGTAGTATTTCAAATATTTAAAACAAGACCTAATCAATACTTATCGATATTGACCAGTATAAATTGCTTATATCACCATGCGTGTTTCAGCCATGTTGTCCAGCTCACCTCAGAGTTAATGCTAATAAAGATGGTTCTACACGCTACTAAATCACGGGGTGTGCTAAGTTTTTCCCATGACTGCAACTCATATTAACATAGTGTTGCCCATGCAGCCCAGGCTGATGTGGCAGTATTATTGGTTCAACATTTGTCATGTTGCGGTTGCCTAACTTCCCCCCTCCTGCTCCACTGTCTTCTAACGGTCTCTGAAGCTGTCAAGAAAGCACCACATGACGTGCTGCACACAGCACATGGTTTCAGTTACAACCAGACAGCACTATCGTTTTCAGCAAACTCGGCTTCTTCCGGGCCAAATCATCAGCATAATGAGAGGGGGATGGGGGGAGCATGCAGAAATGTTGTTGATTTTTATAGCCATGTTGCAGGGAGTCACATGTTTGCAGATTCTGTATAGGTGCCGCTTATGCACATGTGACAGTGGTTGTGTGAGTCAGAGGAAGTGGTTAAAACGTGAAAGCTTGTGCCACAGGCTTTAATTACAACCCTTTAAGTATTTCTAGAGTTCAGTTTGTTTGTAAGATACCAGCTAAATTAAAACAAAACTAATGGAAATGTGAGGTAATTTCATGTTACAGCATATATCTAAGACACAGCACAGTAGATTTCATAAGACGTTGTGCAATTTCTTACAAACATATTCTAATTTTTTGACAATGCAACAAAATTCAATGTATTTTATTTGGATTTTAAGTGAAACACAAATACAAAGTAGCAGATAATTGTTATTAACACCATTGTGTTTTGAAGAAGAAATTTGATTAGCATCATGCAAATAATTCACAAATCTATCATCATACCCCTTTACATCCTTTGAACATCTTGCTGCACTTTGTCAGTTGGACTTGGCTCTGGGTTTAGGACGGGTTGCTCAAAATGCTTTGACCTGAACAATTTAAAATTGTATATCCTGTTATCCCTGTTCACATTGAAGAGCAGCCTCCGCACAGCATGATGCGGTTACCGGCGTGTTTCACTCAGCCTGATGAGCATTTCTTGTTGTTTTTGCATTCTGCACATAAGTCAAAATGTCCAATTGTGGGTTAATGTGACCAAAGCATCCCTAAATGACTTGTCATTGCGTCAACAATGACTTTCTTTAGATTCTTTCACATTTATCTAATACATGATTGGCAGTAATCCATCCACCCGAGCTATGGATCTCCGTTTTCTAACAAACATTGTATTTATTTTGGGCTGCCATTGCAGATTACACTACAGATATTTTGTAGAAAATGTGAAAAGCCACAATCTGTCATATGAGATCCAAATAAAAAACATTGAAGTTTGTAACAAAATGTGGAAGTATTCAAGGGCTGTAAATACTTTATAAGAAGCTACATGAGGTGAGTTTCGTGAACTCATTTAAGGACAAGGAACGAATGAAAGAATTTTCTTGACTCTTGCTAACTATAAACACAAGAGATGAGAGTTCGGCGTGTGCACACACACAGGGCCTTATTGCAATCAGGACTTGAAAGGCAGGCGCTCAGAGGCGACTGCAGAATGCATGATGCGATGCGTGCGTAAATCAAAGCTAGAAAAAAATGCATAATGCATAGTTTGGATAAGATGGACATCATTTGTCTGTGTTCATTTTAAGTCCAAGCACTCAGGGCAATTTAAGCGCTGTGTTTCTCTTCAAAGGAGATCCATTACTTATTGCCAGAAAAGCTCAGAGCCAATAAAAGGCACTGATGTCCACCTTTATATCCTATTTCCTGTCTAGGCCTCTTTCATGGTTTATACTCGCCTATTACATTTCAGATCATATTTCCACACAAGGAATGTCTTCTGTGGAGCTTTGGGGGAACCTTTAAAATAATCATTAACAGGATTTGGGGCTGTAGCAGGAACGTTGTGTTGCTTTTAGAGGATAAAAAAAAATAAAATAATAGTAACTTGATGTGTCACCTTGGAGATGGCAGCTGACAGCTGTTCCCTGCACAAGCCGTGTTTAATTGGCGGGGAAATTAGCCTGACCTTGACTGCGGCGGCGCGGCAGACGAGCTGCCGCTCTCTGCCACTTCAAATGACATTGTTGTAATTTTCGACAGCAGCAAGCAAACACTCCGAGCATTAATTATATGCTGGAATGTGCTGCGGTGCAGCAGACGAGCACACGCGGTGAATACTTATGTAAGCTGTCGCTCCAGTCTCCATGGCAACGGTGCCTCTTCCGATCTGCCTGGCTCTGAAGTGGGCTGTTTCCATGGAAACGGGACAGCTGCCTCAGATGACGGCTCTCCTGAAATGACACCCGCTGATAGCGATGGCTCCTTGGAGAGGGAAGATGGATGGATGGATGGATGGATGGATGGATGGATGGATGGATGGATGGATGGATGGATGGATGGATGGACTGATGGATGGATGGATGGATGGATGGATGGGTAGATGGATGAGTAGATGAATGGGTGCCTGATGGATGGATGGATGAATTAGCCGACCAACAGATGGATGGATTTGCAAACCAATTCCAGTCCTGCAGGGCCGGACTGGAATTTGTCCTGCAACTTTTAGAAGTGCCTCTGCTGCACCACACCTGAATAAAATAATTAGGTCATTAAGGCTCTGGATAACTGATCTACACAAGAAGGAGGTAATTAAGCCACTTCATTCCAGTGTTTTGTACCCGTGGCACATCTAAAAACTGCAGGACAGTGGCCCTTGAGGACTGGCGTTTGACACCCCTGCAATAGATGGATGAATGAATGTATGGACAAACAAAATGACAAATTAATGGATGAGTTAAATTGACAAGTAGACCAATGGATGGATGGTTGGATGAAAAACGTAGAAGCTAAGTCAATGGCGCCATTGCCCTGTGGCTGTAGTGGTTTTCCCAGCACCATGTTGGGAACATTTTGGACCTGATGGGGCGTAGTTCCCCCAGCTCTGAGCCACATCAGTGCTGTGATGATTCATCTGCGTCATGTTGATTCATGTGTCCTAAAAAAAACACACTGTGACTGTGCTTTCCACAGAAAAACTCTTCATGCACCACCATCTGCTGCAGCCTTTTCATTAAAGAAAAATAAAAAAGACAAGTCAGAGCGATATTGATTCCTGCTTTTGTTTACATAATCATTTAGTGAAGGAATATTTTTCTTTGTAACTCTGCAGCCTATTTGCCCTCCTTTTATTTTAGCACACCTATAATCTCTCAGATCTTGTTGCTAAAGCAGCAAACAGTTTTGCGGTTACAAGTGGCTGTTATTCATCACTGTTGTGCAACATCCTCGTATAACCAGATACTCTTCTTGGCGGTCCTAACTGACATTGGCTCGAACCACGCCTCCTGTTAGCAGTAAAACGGTGCCTTTTTAGGGTTTCGTGGGTGCAGTCTGGAAGTTAGAGAGCGGTTTTAACCCCACCGAGTGTCTCCTGTCTGTGGGCTAATGCAGCCTGCACACAGATTTGCTGGTTGGAGAAAATAGCTCTGGCAGTGGCAAGCAGATCAAAGTGATCAGACGAGTAATCCCCTGTGAGTCAGATGAGAACCAGCTGGGGGGGTGGGGGGGGGGCGAGGCGAGACGTCCCTGCGTATGCGTACGGGGAAGGCCGGAGCATTTATACACATAATATTTTTCACTCCTTTTTGTGCATAATCACAGTTTTGAAGTGTATGATCTTATGATTGTGTTTGTGAGTGTTCAGACAGACAAAATCCTCCTCCAGTGGTTCAACTTGATCTTCCTGTAAGGTAACTTTGAAGTTAAAGGGTATGTTTTGCTTTGACTGAATCAGAAAATTACCCATCGAGCACTGTAATTTCCCCTCAGCAAGGAGTGCCAGCTGTTGCATATTTAGCAGCCACACACTTGCCTCAGACACATTACTAATTGCTGGATGGCCGTATGTTTCTGAAACTGTAGCTGTATCACTCTCACAAGCAGAGTTATCAAACCGCCGTGACACAGACGTTACTGGTTTGTGGTAATGTGTCATGATGTGGAGTCCCGGGGCTCGGAACGAAAATAAAAAGAAACAAAAAGTACAAAACCAACAGAGACAAAACATGTGCTTCAGGTATGAATTTATGTTCATAGCAGCTCTCCATATTTTGTCAACCACAGAGATAAACATTTTTTATTTAGGTTTTATATTATAGACCAACAATGTGGTGCATAATTATGAAACAAAAGGAAATAGTTGACATAGTTTACTTTTTATTTCACAAATCAACATTCTGCCACCACCATGTTGTCCAGAGTGATGAGCTTCTTGCATATGTAGGTAAAGTTGCATATGTCGACCAAATGTCATTTTAGAATCATCTAACCAGAGCATCTTCTTCCACATTTGTTGTCATGACAACGTGATGATGACTCCATGATGGCTGTTGTTTTATTATGGTCTGTTTTAAGTTAATTTTAGAATTAATGTTATGTTTGACATTTTATCTTGCTATGTTGTTTTATTGTCTTTTAAATTGTTTTAAGTTGTTAAAGGCCCCTCTGGGACTGTGGATTGCAAACTAGCTTAGGTTATAAATGTTGTTTTGTTGAGTACTTGTTTATAATGAACACGTGTCCCCATGCAACAAGAAAAAAAGAAAAACATTTCCAGGATGAACTGACTCATTTGCCATCGTAAAATGTGGAAAGACAATCCATTTATCCTTCTGGGTTAATTAATTATACATCTATTGCTAAAGTTAGGTGGTGCCTATTTTTACTGGTCCAGAATCAGGGGTCTCACTTTGGTAAATCAAATAATATTTATCAAACAACACTGAAACACAACTAAAAAACCATCACCACTGAAGGTACCTGTGCATAAATGTGGTTTTTAAAAGTTAATAATGACATTCGCAGGCTTCCAATCTAAAAAATTTAGAGCAAATCATCTTCTATAAATGCTAAATTTGTAGAGCACATAATATCTGAGATTAAATTAGACACATAGTAGGTAACACCTAAAAGCAATGCAGTGGATTTTTTTTTAGGGGTATTGAGGTTAAAAGGAACTAAGCACAAGTGCAAGATCCACAAAATTTTTACCATTTTCTTTGTGTTGACAGTGAAAAGTTCAAAGGGTGTAAATATGTTTGCATGGCATTACTGCATGCATTCTGGGGCTTTACATGTTACAGAAATAGTTTTGATATTTTAAAGTTAACAGTGACACAGATATTGTAATTTCTCAAGCCTTTGTTTTTTGGTAATGCAGAAATGTCATCAGACTTTCAACTCACTGGAAATTTCACCCAGTGTGCGTGTGTGTGAATGTTTGACCTCAGCTCTGAGCATTTTGAGGGAAATGTTTTGGTATGACTCACATTTCCCTCAGTATATTGCGCTCCGTGGGTGTATTTGCCTGCACTCAGCAAATGCTTGTCAGACACCGAGGGCGTTTTAAAGCACAGGTGCAAGTGAAAGTATTATCCATCCATGCAGCAGCGGTAGAACCGGTCTGAGTAGGATGAGGTGTTTTTTTCTTCTCCGGGGCTTTCTGCCAAAGAGGAAGTTTTTGTTTTTTTCTGCCCTGAGAGGCGTAGCTGTAAAAATACAGTACAGTCGCACAGATGGCCGTGATGAGTCACGTCACGAGGTTTCCTCCTTTTCTGCTGGATAATCCTCATCAATTAGCTCTATTGTCAGCTGGCTTTTCACACGCATAAAAATTATGCCTGAATGCTCTGCAGCGCTGAATCTAGGCCTGGCTCTTTGAGTAGCAACTCAGTCATTGGGGAAAGAAAAGTAGAGGGTTTTTTTTGGCATCGCTTTTTACTCCTCAGCGACTTTGGATGATTTATTTACGAAGCTTGGAGGCATTCGAAGCCGTACCCTCCCACCGGGTGCTGTCATGAATAAAGACGCAGTTGCATCATAGTGGTTTTCAGTTCTCTCCAAAGACACACCCAAAAAAGGAGCGTGGAAAAAAAAAAACTACGCAAGTGGGAAAGGCGGCTAGCAGGCTCTTACCTGTCCTCGTCCCGCTTTAAGTATTTCAATGAGGTTTTGTTATCTCTGCTGCTGCTTTCATGGTATCACTGACAGGAACTGGATACAGCCTCATGAGATTTTCTGAGGCGCATTTGCTGGAAACACTATCCCACGCTTGAACAAATACAGACACACAAACAATTAACATGAAAAAAGAAATGTCTGAGTTCAGTGAGGAATAATCGAGCCGTGACAGTTTATCGGTTCTTGTATTAAACTTGACCTTTGAGCCTTTTGTGTGCAGAGTGATGTCAAAGCACAGCAGCAGAACAGCAGTAGTAGAAAGCTCTGTAAATCTAGTTCAGCTTTAGGAGAAAGTCGACTATATTTGAACCAAATATAAATTGGCTTGGATGAAAAATTATTGCTTTCAAGAGAAAATGGATAAAGACAGAATTTATGGCTCTTTGAAGACATCTTGTGTGTGGATCAAAGGGCTGGTTTTCATTTTTTTTTCTGCTGTGCGTTGGGTATGCATGTGAAGACACTGTGGACAACTCTCATGATATTTTGGTACGTGGGCATAACAAATGAGCAATACACACATTAAAATTTCCAAATTCCCAACAGTGTTTTAAAGAATCTGTTCAGTATTGTGTAATCCACTTCACAACTCTAAATATTTTAAGTGTTAAATTATAGATAATCAAATTAAGACCAAATTCCATTTAATAGGAATAAGTGAATCAGATTCCAACTTCAGACTGATCTCCCCAGACTGAAGTGTGTGTTTGGATCTCATTTCACGGATACCTTTTTCTCGGGGTGCTCCTGCCAACCTCTCTTAGAATTGTGCCCTGGGCACGAACCATGTCAAGAACCAGCTCTGCAAACACTCCAAGTCAGGTCAAAATAAGTTTCAGTGCTGATATGACTAAAACTTTGTTGACTTTTGAATTTGTCTCAACTTCTCTGAGGTAGCAAAGTTTAAGAAGCTGAGGCCAAATACCAAAAGAACAAGCCTACAGCAGTTTCTTTTCTCTTAGCTCATACTTAGAGCTCAGAGTATTAGTGAGTCTTATTGGAGGGAGGGAGTGTGTAATGCAGTGTGACTTATAGTCTGTCTCGATGTGACGTTGCAGTGGAATCTGTGAATGGTGTGAGCGCATGTGTTGTTGTGGTGTGATTAACACTTACATCATGAGGTAGGTGTGTGACAGAGAAACGCTTCGCTCGACAAGAAATGAGGACGCTGCATCTGTTCTCTACTGAAAGTGGGGGAACTTCAAAAAACTTACCACATAAGTAAAGGGGGGGTGGATGAACGACATGTTTTTGTATAATCCTCTTCTAGCATTAAACAAGATTTCAATTTAAAGAAACTTCTCTGTTGCTGCTGCACTTTCTAAAACAGGCCTTGAAAATAATTTGCAGAACAGTGGCACCGTAGCAGAAATTTTGAGGGCTGTTTCTGTTGATTCAGGGGAAAATCCATTTTACAAGAGGCGCAGCCAGCCAAGTGCTCAATTAGTGCTGTAGAAAGAGGGGGAAAAAATCTTGTTGAAGCAGTTGAAATTAAATTTTGTGAATCCTGCCAACTTCTGACACAAGGCAATCAATGACTTCACCGACATATCAAGCTGTGTCATAAATTAAAGTGTTTCGTTACCTACAACCTTGATCCACCAGAGTGAGGCAATTTCCCCGTCTTTGCTGTTACAGACGAGCTGTGACGCTACAGCTGTACTCCTGCGGATATTCAAATAATTGCCCTCTGTGCGGCGTGAGAGAATGAATTTGAATAATGTATTGCGACGGGAGTAAGGCCACTGAGATCGTAAATTCTGCTGCTAAATCAGCTCGGCCCGGGGAGAGAAGGGAGGCACAGGGTTGTTTATAAAATGCCCTTGGAAAAATGAGTCTAATCCCCAGCCAAACCGTAAGCCATGGGGAGAGCATTAGATAACCCGCAAGCTGCAGAGTAATGGGAGTAATGAGAGAGATGGAGAAGCAGCGCCAAGACAGAGAGAATGCATCCATTTGTTGGCTGGATGCTCTGATTGCTCAGACCATTTGAGACAAACTGGAGCCTGACAGTGCTGGAGTCCATTTCGTCTGATCAGCAGCAATAAGCACTTTCCACAGCCAGTGAGTGCTCCAGACTGCCCACAGCCATACATTATGCACATGGTGTAAACACTTAAATTATCTCTGCTTGTCTGGCATTAAAATTAGGAACCAGAAATACCACATTTTAAGATCCAATGCAGTTGTAAAGGGGACCTATTGTGCAAAATTCACACAAATATTCATACATTTTTGTATTTCCATTTGGGTCTCTGTTGATTCCAAAACAGCCCAATTGCCAGGCATTTTTTGGCAATAAGTTCATGTCTTTGGTGTCTGGAAAATGAGACGTTTCAAAACCCTCGGGAGCTGCTTCGTTACCTAGTAACCCCAGTCAAACCTAACCCTGTCACCTAGCATCCCAAGCTGAACTCCAGCACATTTGGTCAGTTGGTTTAACTACTGTATGCGCTGTACAATGGCCGCTGGAAAAGACAAGTGTTTTGTTGATGACTTACCATTTAGAAACCACTTGTTGCACTTTTACTGGTTCCGCTTCTGCATTTCAAAGATCTATGGTTGTATAATTGCGCGTGTGTTTGCAGCCATTTTTACGTGTGAGTGTAAACATTGAGTTGGGCCAACAGGAGCTTATTTGGATTTAAAGTGACAAGAGGAGACTAAAACAGTTCATTCTGAAAGGAGATGAAAATAGGCAGCACAGACCAGACTAAAATCTCATTATCTAAGAATGTTTTTGTGCAAAAATGTAATGAACATAGTCCTACTTTGACCTGTTCAGGGAAGCATGATATGTCACCTTTAAGTCTACTGTGTTAAAAAAAAAATTGTCTAAAATGTCTATAATCCAGGAAGAATGATTACTGACTGCATGGTTCGGGACAGAGACGCTCCACCTTTGTTTTCACACTGCAACCAGCGTTAACACCTTAGTGAGTGTCAGCTGTGATGTGGATGATTAAGATCTTACACATCTAACTGTGTGGGAATGTGACTGAGGGTGGAGATGAATCCAGGTTTGGCTGCCTTCACTATTTTGGTTGAAATTAAGTATTTTTTTTCTGCTTTTGTACAACACAAACGCACTGGCTCCTCCAACACAAGATGGTGCACGCCGTCTCTTCACACAGACAAACACACTGGTCTAGCAGGCTTAGGGCTCAGATTCCCCAGCTTCCCTTGATGTCTCATTAGCAGCAAAAACAGGCTTCCTCCTGTTAAGCCAGAAAAATGAGATGGGTTGGGGGTGTACGGGTGTGTGTGAGTGCTTTGTTAGGGTGGAGGTGGGGTTTCCTGAAGGGTACTTTAGCAGAGCGCAGGTGAGCCATGGAGCATGATGTCTAGCATGCTGGCTTGGTGACTGCAGTGTTATTGCCTCCAGAAGTGTTCCTGTAAATGAGGGCTGCCTGCCTGCATTCCCCTCAGCCTTCCTCTGGCAGCCCATCCCATAAAGCTTGGGTGACAGAGCAGGTAATAAACGGATTGAACACAATGAGTCAGCACTTTAGCCTCCATTTAATTTAATCTGAATGCAGCGCTGACCCACTCCTCCCACTCATCTTATCCCTTAAAGGGATAGGTCAGGATTTTTGTTGTGAGGTTACATTAGAAGGTTTCAAGGAGTTAATATCTTACTTGTAGGAGCTACCTCTCCTATGCGGTCCTGGAGGCTGAAGTTAAGGGCAGGTGTTGGAGGGGCACATACCAAATCAGACTTTTACCACAGTGAAACATTATATTAACATTTAACATTGTGTCACAGCTTCTTTATGTGGTTATTTATAAAGACAACAATGATTCGGAGGCTGTGCAGCACCTCTATTCTTCCCATGTGAAACACTGACTAATAACCAAATATGTAAAACCTCAAAAAAATAACTATTCAAAAGCTAAGACATTGCTAAGAGATTACTAAGAGATCACTTTAGCTGTTTTTTACAACCAAGGTAATCCAGATTAATTGGTACTGAAATCCAAAACTAACAACTTAGACAAAAGGGTTTGAGACCAAAGTGGATTTTTACCATCTTGAAACAACTCCAGTCAACAAAACATAATTGCACTTTATGCAAATGTCGTTGTCAAAACTTTTAACCCATCGTCCCATTTGCCTTGGTTGATTATTTAAACAGAAATGCTTGATTAATCAAGCAGGAAATGGAGGTTGGAGGCAGAGTACCATAAATGATCTACTTATGTCAAACACATCCAAAACTGTGTTTGAAACATCAAATAGTTTGATATACGACAATTTTTTTTCACAAAATTAGCTAATATCCATGTGACATTACTAATCTCATGCTACATTACGCAGACTCTCTGCTTACAAGGATGAAGATCCTCACATTTCCTTATCCCCACCCAGTTTTTGATTAATTTAACTGAGACAATCGAGATTTGACGATTTGAGGGGAATCAAAGTCCCAGTTGATCCTTGAACATTGCAAAAATAATAAAACTACAGAGTAAAGCTACGCATACAATGGCAAACACCTCAAAATGGCTGCATATCCAAAGCAAGACACAAATGCCAAAGTTATGAAAACACCAAAAATGCATTATAGTTGATACATTTTCTTTCATAAGTGAAGGCACATGGCAAGAAAAGAAAAGTATGACAGCAGCTAAAATAGTTATTAACTTCCTTCCAATGTTTTTGAGACTGGAGTTGTCTTTAGAAGGTGGGAATGCTATTGCCTTCTGAAACAGGCCAGTAGCTGCAACCTATCCTGGATTCACACTAAATAAAGTCACTAAAAGAGTCATCTACTGCAAGTAATATATTAGGTTTAAGAATATAACAGAACCTCACTTCAAATTTACAGAACTATCCCTTTAAGCCTCCCCATTCCACCACTTTTCCCCGTCCTTGCAGCAGACTAAACCTCTTTCCATCCCCTGAGTCAGAACAGGAGATTTTAAATCTGCGGAGATAAGTCAGCGTCACAACCATGCACAGCCAGTGTCTCCAGCTGGAAGTGAGCGGTAAATCAAAAGCGTGTGCTTCCACCGTATCCTTCCTTTATTATTTTTGGTGTGCAGCCTCCTAAACTTGGTCCTGCTGACAGTGAGTGTTGGTGTTGGAGAGGACAGGAGGAGGAGAAGGCGGGGGCTAAAGTGGGAATGTAGGCCACACATTCCTTTCCTAGGAGCTGTCTCAACACAAGCAAACAGTGCTGCCCAACCACACCGAGATTCCACGTAGTTTCTTTGAGTTTTCTTCTTGCTTCACACAAATTCCCGGCTGTGCATGACTTGCTCCAAACACATATTTCTGAAACTGATTTGTTTCCTTCCATTAAACAAACCCATATTTTCTCTTTGTGCTACATCAGAATGATGATATTTTTTCTCTTTCTGTCATCCAGTAAAGTACATACTTAGATAAAGGGGTTTAAAATGTGTTCTAACTCTGCATAGGATAAGATTCTTTGTCATCTGTTATCCCTGCATACTTCCTCTTTCTTCTATACTCTCTATGTGCAATGTCCTCCAAAGGACTTATGACAATATCCAGACCCTTTCTTTCCTTCATCTCATTCTGCTTTTCTTTCTCCTTCAATCGCCTTTCTCTCTCTCTCTTTCTTCTTATTTTTATCTCCTTGCCTTTGTTTCTTATACAGCTGCAGTACAATAACAGTGTTTGAGTGCAATATTCCAGACAGGACTTTGGTTTAAATAAGCACCCCCGAGGCCTTGTAATAACCCAACAACCCCTTCCGTCCTGGTCTCCTTGTCAGTCCCTCAGCACTCAGGCCCGGTCCACAACACAATCCTCCTCACACACACACGCACATGCACACACTACCAGCCGTTCATTGAGCCAACCAGCCAGGCAGCCAAACCACCATAGGAAAAATACAGAGCATGGAACTGTGATTCACAGTCCTGATATAGAATATCACCTCCTCCCTTTTCCCTGCTCCAACAGCTGGTTTCCTGGAAGCTAGTTTTTGTGGTGCGAGTTCAGTGAGGGGAAAGGCGGGGGTAATTAAGGAGGCCCTGCCTCTGCTCCTTCACAAGCCTTTTTCTACCTCCCCAAAATGTCTGCTCCAGTCTTTACTGGCAGCTTTTGTTTATGTAAATGCAAGAACAAGAATGGTTGCTAAACATGGCTTGACATAATTTAGGTTATCTTCTAATGACATCAGTCAGGGTCATGGTTTTCACATGCCGAAGGTCCCCTCGTGTTTGGGGGGTGAAAAGGTTGAAGCGGAGGAGGGACTGCTTCTTCCCACTGCTGTCAAAGTTAGATTAAAGATTCCCCAAAGAACTAAACCTGCAGATGGCTTTACAGTTGATGACTGAAGAGACTCTACTAAAAATGACCTAACCATGACACTAATCTTTACGAATAAAAACAGAATTAGACTGCTTTGCAAAGGAAATCATAACACTTCAAAATTTACCACATTTTGTCACATTATAGGAACAAACTTTAAAGTCTTTTGCTGGGATTCAGTGTAGTGGACCAAAACAAATTAGTGTATGCTGTTAGATCATGAGAAAAATGTTACAAGGTTTTTGAAATTCTCCAGCTTGTGTTAAGTGTGATGCCTATAAATAAAATCCAGTGCAACAATGTCTATTAGTAAGTGAAGTTCAACTGGGTGAAGTTTAATCTCAGCCTTAATAAAGTTGGTCTGTAAAGGCCTCTGAGATTTGTTAGAAAACACTGGTGGAAGAACAGCATCATGAAGACCAAAATACACGCAAAATGGGCCAGAAGCAGACAGAAAGCCCATGTTTACTCTGGAGGAGCTGTAGAAAACCACAGGTCAGTTCTCCTAACAGGACAACTAATAACTGTGTACTGCACAAGGCAGGTTTTTGTGGAAAAGTGGCAAAAAGAAAGCAGTTCCCACAAGCCAAGATGGGAAGAAGATGCTCTGGTCAGTTGAGACCAAAGCTGAACTTAATAGCCTTAATGGAAAACATAAACCAAGACTGCTCATCACCCTCAGCTCTCTGTGGTTATGGTTTTGGTGTGTGTTCCTTCCATAGGGTTAGGGAAACTGGTCAGAGCTGGTGTTTAGATGGGTGTAACAAACTGGGATTCCAGGAAGAAAAGCTGTGAAAGACTTAAAAGGCCAGTATTATGAACTTCCCAGGAACAAAGAGCCACTTTGTAGCAAAATCAAGTAACTATTTTACCTTCAGTTGTTAGAAAAATGTTGTGTATAACAAACATGACTTGAAAGTAATTTGGCATTGTAAATCAACGTCTTCAAATTGGGCCTCTGTCTCTTTAAGAAGCTCCTGCTCTTTCCGATACTCTGCCTTCAGGAAGTCATCACAACAATATGTCTCCATTAAGCTGTTTATATCGTTCATAGGAGTGTTGCACTTAGAAGTAGTTTTCATTATGAGCTCAGCAGATACGCAGTTCTACCAGGCGTTTGCCAATTGCTGCTGCCGCTAGTCTGAAGGAGCCGAGGTTCACCCTTCAACAATAAATATAGACCCAGAGTTACAATGGAAAAACATACTAATAGGTCGGAATAGCCCAGTCAAAGTCCTGACATAAGTTTTCCATTTAATCTCACTGAGCATGAACTATTTTTGCAAAGAATACTTGCAGCTATATTGGCTGGTTCTACAAAGTAGTGACGCAGCAAAAGAAATACTTTTAAAACCATGCATCACTTCCCAGTTGTCAACTACTTTGCTTTAGTCTATTATATAAAATCTCCATAATACACATTTGGGTTTGTAGCTCTGAAGTGCAGAAATGCGAAAAGGTTCAAGTTATTACTTTTCCATCTCATTGTATCCACGGCGTTACAGAATCACTTCTCCTCCTATGCACAGTAAGAAAAAGCGTTTTCTCAGTTACAAGTGGAGTGCCCTTAACCTACTTTGGAGAGCATATCAAGTCATATGTCTCCGTGGCCTTTCCTGTCTACACAATGACCCCAGAGTAGAAAAGAAGAATAGGAGCAGCGCTTACTTCCCTCCTGTGCATGAACAGCCTAATTTAGGAAAGCATGTCAGTGTGAACCTTTGTCACATTGCTGGGCTCAGAATACCCATTGTTCCCTTGATAGAGTCATTCCACTTTGAAAAGGCTTTCAAGCTAGCAGAGAATATATTGCATCCTGCACCCGTACGGACACATCTGCATTTGTATGCACATACTTCTCAATTCAGCACTCGCTCGCTCACCCCTCCACACATATGCACAACATCGGGAAATTAAGAATGGAAGTGGGCTTAGATGAGATCATGAGTTCTTTGCGTCATTGGGTACATTTGATATGGTCTGCCTGAAAAGCCATCTGTTCCAGGTCGATGGCGCCAAGTACAGTCATCAGAAACAGAAAGCTTCTATACATTACCGTCATGGTGAAAATAATAAAAAAGAGAGAGCGCTATGTAGATTTATCAGCTTGTAGAGCCACCTTTAACAGCAGTAACTCGAAGTAGTTGCTTTTTCTCTGACTGTATCAGTTTCTCACGTCATTGTGGAGGGATATTCGCCAGATCGTCTTTATAAAATATTGCTTCAGCTCGCTGGGGTCTGGATCGGTTAGACTGAACCAAACCAATTTAACGTGATTCTTTTCATTTTCTGCTCATTACCTGATGTGTTTGAGATAATTGACCCATAGCTTCAGCTATTGGTCAGATACCCTAGAATGCATCCATATTTTAGCTTCTTTTGTCCAAACGATGTTGTGGCAGAAGCTTGTTAGTTTCATTTATAACTTTACAAATTGAGTTATGCTACTTTATGCTTTTTAGCCAACACAAACTTACTTTTTGTGATGCCATAACCTTTGACTTTAAACATGCTAACTCAACCTTGCGATACGTTTTTCAATAAGTTACTACATTTTCTAAATTTCTACCATTGATAAAACATTTTTTCTCTGGCACTATAGTAGCTGTTATTTGTAGCAAATCAGACAAGAAATGGGCAAAGAGAGAAGGAGGGAAGATGTGCAGCAAAGATCCCAGAGTCGGGAATTGAACCCTGGATGGTCGAGGACTAATAGCCTCCATATTTGGTTCAGTCACTTCCTCTACCCCACACCCTCCCTGATAGAACATTTACTAAGATTGATACCTTCTAACACTTTTAGCACTCATCAAGCAGCTTGCAACACTGATATAATCTTTAAACCAAGTGATAGAACATTTTATACCCTTAATAAACTTTTTGGGCATAGATAGAACCTTTCCTGATGTTAATAAAACCTTTGCTAAAAGTGACAGAAACGTTTATCAAATCGAAAGAAAGTAATGATATAATCATAGAACATCCTCTATCAACCTGTATAATGTCAACAGAACCTTTTTCAACATTAATAGAGCGTTTTCTACATGTTAATAGAACATTTGATAAACGACTTTTGGCATTTACAGAACCTTTCCTGGCGCTAAGAAAACATTTCCGAGCGTAAAATAACTTCTTCTTGCATTGATGGAACCTTTTTTTGACATTAATAGAGCCTTGAACCATAGAATATGTTCTATTGTTGATAGGATTAATGTTGAAACCAACATTATAGAACCTTAGACAGAACCTTTTCCAGGGTTGATTCAACATTTTCTAACATTAATAGTATTTTTTCTGAAGTTAATAAAGCTTTTCTTAAAACTCAATGACCCTTTTGTGAAAGTAATAGAACATTTTCTAATGTAAATAAAACATTTTCAAGGAGTTACTGAACATTTTCTGACATTGATAAAAACATTTATATGTTATAGAATCTTTTGTTACTGTGACATACTTTTTTGTAGCCACAGAAACAATATTTTCTGACGTTTTAACTTTGATAGAACGTTTTCTGATGTTGATGGCTATTGTCAAGCCCAGATAATTTAAAACCGGAAGCTTTAGTTGATTTAGCTTTTGCTAAACTATGATGACTGTATGGGGACAAGAAAAGGTCAAATTTCTAACCTTAAAAGACGTTTACCTTACAAAGCCCCTCAAGTCATTGTTTATGTAATACATCACATATATGTTAAAGGATTTTTCAGTAAACACGAACATGGCCAGAAGATTAGTTGGAGCACACCAGGCGCTATTGAATATCTGTAGGTCTGTTGTCCAGCTTTGCGTGCGTTTGACTCCGCAGCTGGATATTTGAGCTCTTACATTTGAGTCTGCAGAGACAGAAAAACCCCTGTGCCTGTCTGCGGTTGCAGCAGCCCCCACTCTTTCTTTTGTCTCAGGCTGGACAGGTTCAGGGGGAGGATTAACTTTCCATTTCTCTGATCCACTTTTCCACTGAGTGAATTTGTTACGCAGGTCTGGGAATGTGTGTTTTGAAGCTGTGTGAGACAAAAATTAAGGCCAGTTAGGGATCATTTAGAACCTCGTTTCCAAAGGTTGATGTGTTTGGGGGACTATTTCTGTCTTCCAACATTTCTTCAATATAAATTATACTTCTGGATGTAATTTAAAATGGGGAAAAGTTTATTTTTGCATTGCTAATACAGGCATATGATGCATTTACAGGGTTTGAGCTGTTTCTATATAATTTTTCCACACTCTTCAGAGCTCTGGTTCTTCTCTGTAGCTCACCATTTAAGTTTTCCTCTAGATTTAGGTCTTTGTACCTTGAAGGCAGTGGAAGGAGGCTGATTTTCTGCCTGCTAGATACCATAAGCATTGATTGCATCAGAGGATTTAGATCATTATTTTTCTGAAAGCCATAAAAATGACCCATTTTAAATTTTCTGACCAGATTTTTGTTTAAAAATGTCCTGAAATTTCAAACATTTATAATCCCATGCAACCCATGTTTCATGCTGCAGAAAAGCTCAAGACGAGTCTCAATTTACCAAAACAAGTAGTTCTAGAAAACCATTTTTAATGGAATCAGTAAAAAAAACAACAACAACAAAAAACCCCAGCTCTCAGTAGGATATGTAAGCTCTCACATTTTTAGTGTCTTTTCAGAGTTATACAGTTTTCCTACACAGTCTTAAAATTATCCAGAATTTTTCCAATTCTAATGGAATAAAAGAAACTGGTTATTTCCAGATTTTACTCCTTAATAATTATCTAAAAGAAGCATTTTCTGAAAAACAAAGAGCTTTTACCTTGATTTTTCTTTCCATACCAACTCATGGAATTTTGGGGGCTTTAAGTTACAGACAGAACCTACAGATAAATTCATGCAACTTTTACTAAAAAATCAAACAAAAAAGGCCCATAATCCATTCAGGATTTTGAGAGATTATTAAAAATGTTTTGTGTGCCAGTGTAAATTTGTCCAAATACCAGAAAAAAGAAGTGACATAGTCCTTTGCCACACTACTAAATCCAAAGCCAACTTCTGAATTGTGTTTTTTGATCTGTACATAAAGATGAATAAATCAAAGTGTTTTATACTCTAATGTCAACAGTTGTTGGGAGAAATTGTAGAAAGTTAAACCTGGAAAAATATGAGACTTTGAAATGGAAACTTCATGGGAACCCTGTGTTTATTTCCTTTTCATTTCAAATTCTCGTCATTTCAGATCACAGTAATTGTTTCCTCCTGCTCTTTTTATGTGCGCCGAGATCACGCTCTGCAGCCAGACAATGTTTTGTTAAAGGACGCAGGTTTAAGTGCACTATAATTTATTGCTGCGGTATATCTCTGATTTGCACTAGTTCAGCAGAGCGTCATTCAAACCGCAGGGCAGCCATGCAAAATAGGTGAATCCTTCAGGAGACGGTATTAAAAGCCTCCATCAAGGCAGCTGGAGAGGAGAGAGCTGAGGTATTCCTTTGATGTGGGTGGCTCAGATATTAAATAATTGAGTTTTAGGAGATTAAAGTTTCAGAAGCTAATTTGGTCCCCTCCATGGCCTGTCACTCTGGGGCTTGAAGAGTCTGCAGCCTGCAGACGGCTGGTGAATAAGTGTGACTCACTTCCTGCATGTGGCTCGGCTGGAGAAACCCTATATCTGAAACAGGAAGTTCATCCAGGGCACACTGCATCTCTGACTCAGAGCGAGGGGTGACGCCATTTTTTTTTTTTCTTTTTTGTTGTTGTTGTACAAGTTTTCAGGAATTCAATCCTCTGCGAGTTCGAGCAACAAAGAGGCACACAGTGCAGCTTCGCTTCCCCTCCTGTTTCGCTCCATAAACATTAGCCACGGTTTGCTGACAGCTCCGCTGTTATATGGAAAGAAGTTCATCTGCTGATGCAAGAAGAATGCGTTGCTTGTGCAAGCCTGGATTTCAGAGCTATTAAATGGGAGGAGATTCAGGTTGAGCTGCTGCTTCGTGACAGCGGAGGGGGGGAGGCTGAACAGCCCGGAGGTGAAAGCTGGGTTATTTTTGTCTGGAATGTGTCTCTCTGCTGACATTGAAACCTAATTTTCAGGCACCTTGAGGATGACACAAACCAAGTTGCAAGTAATTGATATGTATGAGGGCATAAAAACGCAAGAAGACTGTCCTTCAGGACAAACAACAGGCTGTTTGAAGGCGATGTGAGGACATGGTGGTGAATTACATGTCCTGCCGTCTTCTCTGTCTTTTTGGGACCTATTCTGGTGCAGCAACTCTGAGTGTCTTCAGCAATGACTCAAAGTCCTGACAGTAATGGATAAATAATGGATTCTTTCAAAAGGCTTCAGATTTGCTTGATAAGGCCTGCAGACTTGTTTGTCTCAGTCTTCACCCTTGTTGTTGCCCCTATGAGGCTCAAACTGCCCCTGGAGCTTTGAAATTTTAAACTCAAACGTCTGGTTCAGCTGTTCTCCATCAGTTTAAGATTCCTCTCTCTGGAAAATTAGCCTTCGACGAGGCAAATGTGTGGCCCATGCTTATGATTATGTATTCAAATCTCCTCCAGTGACATCATGTTGATTTAACAGCCAGCGTGACATGCTCACAGCATCCTACCCCAGGTGTGTTCATCATGCCCGATGCAAAGCTGTTGTCACCTTGGCCAGCAGTGTGTTTTGACTGTCAAGAGTCAGGAGTTCGCTGAGGGCAGTGTTGCTATGTTGCAGGGGAAAACAGGACGCCTGTTGTCATGCGGGCCAGAGGGCTGCTGGGATGGTGAGCCAAAGCCCCGCGGTGAAATCAGTTTCTGGAGGAGGACTGTGCTGAAGAACGGGCCCCTGTGGGCCGTTTACAGCGTGCTGAACCAGCATTTCTCTCATCTTGCCGGAGGAAAAACAAACAAACTGAACAAAAACACACCCTTCCGCTGTTTCAATACTAGTTTCTGTCTGTTGCATCACATAAAAAACAAGTTAGCAATGCTAGACAGCAAAGTATGCTTCAGAATGATAGCTTTGAACTTCTTCGATGTTCTTTATTTGCTTGTGGATTGCAACACTTCAGCTCAGCCTACTGGAAAACAATCTCAAGAACTAATATGATGCCTTGTAAAAATATTCTGACATTATTTTTTCCACACACATTTTGCGAGCAATTTCAAAGTATTCTTTTGGTATTTATTATAATAGCTATTACATTGACCAGCACAAGTTTTGCATAAATGTGAAGTGAAAGGAAAATATGGAACAGCCTGCATAAGTCTAAACTTCATAAAAACCATATTTTGCTGCAGTTACATCTGCAGGTCAGTATGTCTAGAGACTGAAATATTTTCCCATTTTCCAGCTTTGATTGACAGCATCTGCAAAAGTAACACATGGAAATGCTTTGATCTAAACTCTTAAAGGTTTTCTCTGGCGCACATGGCGTTTTGCAGGAAGGCCAACAATTTAAACTTTGGTTTCATCCGACCAGAGCACCTTCTCTTGTGTCCTCCACACGGCTTGTTGCAAACTCTGAACAGAACTTCTCGTGCTCTCTTCTTGCCACTCTTCCATAAAGGCTGGATCTGTGGAGAGCATGACTAATCATTGTTCCATTAACAGATTTTCCCATCTGCAGTTCCTCTGAATCTGATTAATGCTCTCCTTATCCAGCCTGTCAGTTTAGGTGGGATGCCAATATCTTGTTAAGTTCACTCTTTCCATTTTCACATGAAGGTTTCAACAGTGTTGTGTGATATGATGAAGGCCTGGGATATTTTTTTGCAACGTAACCTTGGTTTAAACTTCTCCAATATGTTCTCCCTGACTGGTCTGCTGTGTTTATTCTTTGATGCTCTTCTAGAAACCATTAAGGATTTCACAGAGCTGCTGGATTTCTACTGAGATTAAATTACACTCATTAATCGCCTATTTAAAGACTTCTAAAGTTGTGCTGGAGTTTCTTCAAGTGTAAGAGGGGAGAATGCAAATGCATGTGTCCTTAAAAAGTCTCAAATTCTTGTATCTAAATTAAGGGCTTGAAACGTCTTAAACTAACTTTAAGTTAGCCCTCAATATGCTAATTTTGTTTTACATTTTGTCTAGGCAGGACTATTTAATCTATATTTTTTCACGCTGGACTTTTATGTGAACAAAAAGTTTAAGTTGCACTCAGATATCTTCGTTGTACCTATTTGAATTATAATCTAAAAAGAATAAGAAAGCATCCTACATGAATTTGTGTATGTGGTTGATCTAATCACATTTTAACATTCTGAGATTTTTGTAAAATCAGAAGTTTGTGGTTTCCATTCTGGTTCACACTCCACTTCAGAAAGTGGTGGTAATGCACATTAAAAGCTCTTTGCCGGTAAAATTAAAGAAGAAGACTCTAGACCGCTGATGCTACCGCTAACTAGCTGCCTGCATACCATGCTAGCTAGCATTTTTGCTGTCATGGGTAAGTTCAAATTTATTTCTGTGGCGATATCGGTTTAAAATTTCATGGTCTTAAAGAAGTCTTAAATTTACGTTAGTGAAACTTGCAGAAACCCTGTTTTTAATTAATAAAATGTGAAAACCATGTGTCACTTTTTCTTCTAATAAACAATTATCTATAAATCTATGTTGATAAAATCCCAATCCCTTGTTTGTGATAAAGAACTATTTCCAGAAAATGTATTCTGCATCCTCTACATTTCATATTTTTGTCTCATAATATAATAAAACAACCAAAAATATTTGTCATTCATGTATTTATTTTATGTCAGAGACCTTTTAATATCCACTAAGAGCCTTCATGCCATATATCCATTAATACTGCAAAGATATGTGTGTGTATGGAATACAGATGTTTTCCTTTTCAATACTGTAAAATAAAATAGGATGAAATGACACACAGACACTAAATCTTACTAATTTATTCATAATATCAGACCAGCCACAGCACAGAGCATTTTAATAACAGTCACCAAGGGAATGTCATCATCATCTCCAGATAAATACACAATATAATCATTAAAACAACAATGATAACAACAAGTACGGGGCTGTTCTTCAGCGAGTAGCCAGAGCTCCTCGGCTGAACCCCCTTTTTGTACACCATGCTCCAACCTCGAAAAGGTTCAGCTCTGTCGTTTTTACCTCCTTCTCTCCACTGAGATAATGTCTTGGCTGCCTCGAGGAATGGTCTCCGGGCTGCACCCTACAGATGAAAGAAAACACTGATGACAGGTAGGGGGGAAAAGGAGAGCAAACACAACCTTGCGGGGCGCGTTTTTTTAGTGGTGGCAGCTACACAAAAGACCCACAGCTCTGTTGATCCCTCCCTCCCAGGATATGATGGCCAGGCATGCTGGAGCTCTGTCTGCATCTGTGCTCCTGTGCAGACTAGCTCCACTTTAGCTGCAGGCTAGGAGGGAGGAACCGCGGGCAGGGTGTGTCTGTTTCACCATGGAAGCAGGTGGGCAGATTGCTCTCAGAGGTAGGAGGGAAAGGAGATGGAGCAGGTGTTGTGGTGGCGCTGGCTCTCCCTCCCCGGCAACCATGGAGCTCTGCCAGTCACCTTTTATGTGGCAGACACAAAGGAAAGCCTTGTAAATGCAAAAAACAAAAAACAGAGTAGCAGTTACTTTTATCATCATGAACATCCATTTTACTGTGGGCTTTTCCTTTCAGTCTCTCCATATATTTTAACAAATCCTTCAGGTCATATGAGTTTACATAGACCAAACCAGGCAAACTGGATTAAACCGTTTCTGCAGATGTTAGCAGATGAGGCTGTTATGCTAAGCCTACTTGTACTTAACTGGCACAGTTCTGGCAGTTGACCGGAAACAAAATTTTGATGGAGAAGGTTTAAAAAAACAACAACAACAAAAGAAAAACATTTTATTGGAGACATTTTTCTTTTTTTTTTCCTCATGGAACTAATGAGACAATAAATAAGTAGAGGGAAAGTACAGGAGTACAGCAAAAAGTTTGAATCCTAGCCTAGGGTCTTTCTGCATGCAGTTTGCCTTTTCTGCGTGCGCAAGTGTGGATTTTCTCTTGGTAGCTCAGCTTCCTCCCACAGTCTAAAAACATGACCCACAGTGTTATTGTTTCCTCTAGATTGCCTTTAGGTATGGGTGCGCGCGTGTGTGTGGGTGTGTGCACATGGTTGCCACATTACAACCTCCTACCTCACTGTGTTTATTTGAGGATTTCAGTTGAGTGACCAACACAAAGAAGTGCATAAATATAAAGTATTTCAACATTTAAAAACAACTCTGAATGTATCTCTGAATGTGCTATGTATTTGTATTCAGTCTCCTGTACTCTGACCCATAAATACAATCCAGTCAAATCAGCTGCCTGTAAAAGTCCATCTGCGTGTGATCAAATCTCAGTATAAATCCAGCTGTTCTGTGAAGGCCTCAGAGGTTTGTTCAAGAGCATAAAACAATGAACAAAGCTTTAAAAAAAAAATAAAAAACATCTTTCCAAGTACTTTTGGTCCAGTTTCTAGTCCAAATCTCTTAGTACATTTGAAATAAGACAAAACTAAGACATCAGAGCTTGTGTTAAGTCAATAATTCCTTAATATTGATTTTAAAAAAAGTACTAGATCCAGATTTTTTAAACTTAAACGAGACATTTTCCCCATGTTTAAGTGAAATGATCTTCCTGTGGAACTAGTACTTTTTAAAAATCAATATTAAGGAATTATAAACTTAAAACAAGCTCCTGCATCTTTCAGAAATTTTTTTTTGTAAGATAGTTTTGTCTTTTTTCAAGTGTGCTAAAATATTTGAAGCAGAAACTGTGCAAAAAATACGTGGCAATATTTTGTTGTTTTACATTGAAAAACAATATACCAAGTTTTGAAATTAAACTCTCCCTGATCACTGTTCAATGTACCAGCTGAAAGGGGAAGGAGTGTGGAACAAATGCTAGACAACTATTATTTTTATGTTCCATAAATCTAACCTTTGCTGAAAATATAATGGAAGGCTTACATGGCAATGGTCTTATTTGCAGTTTACCACAAGTAGTTTGGTCAGTTGAGACCAAAATTAAATTTTGTGGCCAATATGCGAAACACCATTACCCTGAGCACACCATTCACACACAGCTGACACATGGTGGTGGCTGCATCATGCTGTGGGTACACTTTTAGAAAAAACTTCCAAGAGGCTGAAATAGACTGTATATAATACTGTTGTTCAGATCAACATATGCTCCCTGTTTCTATTCCTACTTAAAGTTCAGACCAAATTGCATTTAGAAAACTGCAGCAAGATTTGAAAATTAATATTCACAGATGTTCCAGATCCAATTTGACTGAGATTGATGTTTCACAAAGATGAATTGCAAAATTTCTGTCTTAAAACATACAAAGCTGTTAGAGACGTTCCCCGAAAGATTTGAAGCTTAAAGAGCTTCTGCCGAATACAAATACAAATCAACAACACACTGTGGATTTTTATTTAACAATTTTGTAAATCGTTATTTTTATTCCACCTCACAAATATGCACTACTTTGTGTTTGTGTATCACATAAATATTATATTATATTATATTCTGATTTGAAGGTCATGTGTTACTGAAGAGGGACTGAGACATAAAACTACAAATAATCAACCAAGTATGAGCAGGAAAAGCAGACAGGAAGAGTGTAGCCTGGTTTATGTTTTTACACATTTTTTTTATTTTTTACACATTTATGAGTTCACACTCTGTTTCTGCAGTAAACCATTAAGAAGATATCTTGAAATTGAGGCTATAAATAGCGCCTGCGTAAATGTGCTTGGTTAATTTTAAGACTTAGTGGAGGTAGGACTTGTTGTTTGGTCACTTTCACCAGACAGCAGAGCTTTTTTCTTTTTCTTTTTTGCTTCTTTTTTTCGGCGGTTGTCCCAGATATCCGACAATGTTTAATCTAGGCCAGCTCCACAGCAGGGTAGCCAAGGGGAAACTAAGGAGCCAAGTTAACTAGTTCATGTCACTCATCAACTTATTTTAACAGATGTGGGATGCCTTTAGTGAGACGAAAATATAGGCAGAAGCTCCCACGAAGCGTTTCCACATTTAGATACTTTTGACCTGCTTTTGGCTGCACGTTCCCATCCCTGGATAACTCCTCCGACTCTAAGCAGCTTACTTCTTTCTTTTTTTTTCCATTTACATTCACTTCTCCATTGCAGTGAAGGAAGAAAAAAATGGTGGTGGGGGTGATACTCAGGCTTGGGCTAAACAAAGCAGCTGTTGTCATAAGCTATCAGATTTTAATAAGGCATAACCTAGTCCTGGGTGGGCGAGGGAAGCCGCTGTTTTTCTATTTCCTTTTATAGACTGCACCAACATGCCCCCTGGGAGACTGCACGCTATGACTCATGTCTCCAGTGTTTCTGGTCCAGACTCCAACCCACACCCCCTCCCTGTTTCTATCCCTGAACATCACCGCTTTTCCTCCCCCGACTCTCTGTAAGTGGCTTCGTGTTTGCCATTCCCCTCGATGCGTTCGCTGTTCGCATTTATCTGCATATTATGATTTCATTCATGAAACCTAAAGTTGTGTCTGATAGCATGCAAAAAAAAAAAAAAAAAAAAAAAAGAAATAGAACAAAAAGTGGGGAAGAGATTGAAAGGTTTCAATGAGGCGATGGATATCTGGTGATGAACACGATAAGTCAGCTGAATCAGTTCCATGTAAACAGTAGCTACAGTACAGACGACGGCCATTTCCCAGAACTGTTGTGGTGAAACGGCAGCGTCAATATGGGGGGATGGCTCTCTCTCTCTCTCTTTTCTTTTTTTTTTTTTTTTTTTTAATCTGTCTGCCTTTCCCAGCACAGCAGCCTGCAGGCTTTTCGCCGTCACGTGGTCGGCTTGTCCTTTCCCTTCCCCTTCCTGCCTCTCTGTTTGGTTATATTCCAGTCACGGCACCCCAGCCCAGCCCGCCCCGCCCCTCGTTGCTCTGTTAGGTCACCCGCCTTGTTTGCTCAGATGGAACAGAAGAGGAAATGAAAGCTCTGAGTGCACTGTTAACCCATCCCTTACTCGCTGCTCCATTATTGTGTGCATGCCTTCTAATTTTCCCTGGGCCCTTTCATTGTTTTGATGAGGATTTGCTTCTATGGCAGGATGCTGTTTGTCCTTTTGAAGTGTGCTGCCAAGGAATAATACATTAAAAGGCTTGGCATAAAATAAAGCAGCAATTCCAAATAGGATGGAGACAATTTTGTGTCTTGCAAAATTAATTATTACCCATTGAAGGTTTTCACGTTTGCCCTTTATACAGCGTAAATGCATTTTAAGTGGATTGTGTGATAGATTATCCCTGAAAGTAGTGCATAATTGTAAAATTATGCACTACTTTCTTTGCTAAGAATTATACTTTCTTTGCTACTTTTTTTTTTTTTTCAAATAAAAAAATTTGAAAAGTGTTGCAGTTAATCACCTTTCTTCAGAAATTACTTAAATAGTGAAAATAATTTATGTCGCAGTTAAAAGAAAAGAAAACCTGACTTAAAAACATTAACTTATTGACAAAAAGCAGTGGAATGTTTTTTTCTAAGCAATTGTTTAGAAGCAGTAAAAACTGAAATGGAAGAACAAAAAAGTGCTTCAAGTAAACTTTGCATACTATGTCCAACTTTATGACTGAGGCTGGAAGTGTTGTTTTTTGAAGTCTTGTAGCCCAATTCATTTTGTCAAACAGGTTACATTTAAATGATTTCTTGACTTTACTTCCCAGGTAGTAATTACGCCTCGGTGTCATCAGTGAAATTTAACTGCATCGTTGGACGGCTGTTCCTGCTCTTGATCTTTTGTTGGCATCGTCTTTTATTGTATTCCAGTTCTATCTTGTCAAGATAATTAGATGGTTTTTATAGTCTAAGACAAATTTTTGGCTCTAGACTTTAAAAACTGAAAGAGACTTGCCCTAAAAGACTTGCAACCACTATTGAAGTGAAATATAGATTAGGAAGGCTTCAACTCAGGGGAGGGTTAAATATAAATCCAAACAACACTTTGTATTTTTCCAGAGAGGTTTGTAGTTGTAATGTGAGGTAATGTGGCAAAATTAATGGGGTATGAAAACTTCACCATAAAAGTGCTGCATCAGTGTTGAAATAACAGCTTTCCCCAAACATGTGACTGGCTTTGTGTTTGTACACTATCTAAACAACGTGTGCATGTGTGGGTGCACATGTTAGCTTTTTGCTCGTTCTTATCCTCGACTCGGCCAATCTCTTGGTTTCTACGCAACGAGGTCAGAACAACACGGACACCACAGTAGCTGAATGGCCATTTTGGGTAAAAGCTCTTCGCAATAATAAACAGCTTCTGGCACGGAGAAGTTGTTTCCCAGCTGCAGCTCGGAGCCAAAGCACAGAATTAACTCCAATACCGCTGTGGAAAAACATCGCCCATCCAAACCCGCATACCTTCTCAGAGGCTTTGAGCAGCTTGTAATCCTTCAGCGGCAAGAGGACTCTCAGAAACACACCAGCTCATGGCTGCCAGTCTAATTACTGCACAGTTAGTGTGTGGAAAATACAGTTCTCTCTGCTCACCCAAACGGGTGAGGAGAAGATTTTATTGGGGGGGACAGAATAAATATTTCCCTGATTTCCAATCTGCTGCTTTTTGCCTCCGCTTGGCCACAGCTGGTTGCTGTGTTTGCTGGAAGCTCAGAGATGCCTTTACAAGGGAAGATAAGCCTTGAAAGCACAAAACAGCTGCCTTGAATTTTTCCAGTGCTCCATGCTTATTTTGAAGGAGCTCCAGAAAATATTTGGAGTGGTTTAAAGGGGGGATAATGTGAACTTTATCCTCTCTCAGAGGAAGGGAAGGAAAACAAATATTCCACAATCTGCAAGGTCTGCATACGTGTTGGTTAAACAGTGAAGAAATGCACCAACGTCCTGTGAGTCACTCATTAATTCAAGTCTTTCATCTTGATCACGCAGTGTCGTTATCTCCAATCAGTCCGCACACATATGAGGACGGCTTGTGCAAACTGTCAAGGCTGCAGTTTGTGCTGAGTTGTGACTATAAGAGCTGCGCCGTGTTAGCCTTGCACTGACATGTCATCATGCTGGCCTCGGTGACCAAATACACTCCAATTCGTGGAATAAACGGGAACAGGGGCCACTTTAAACAAATCACTCACAGAGTCTGTTTTGTAATCGAGTCAAATAAACAGGATAAGCCGGATGGTAAACAGTGGGAGGAGGGCAGGGCGGCGCTCAGACCACTCAGGTGCTGCTCAGAGGGGTGGTGTTGGTTGGCCACCCTGCTGAAGGTGGATGACCCAAATGTAGAAAAACAAGCTGGGATACAGCAAACAAGGAGGAAATGTTAACTTAAAGTGTATGAATTATGCAAAATTCACATTTTGTACATTTCTGTACTTTCATTTGGGTTCTAAAAACAGCCCAGATGCTTAAATAGGTTAATGTTTTTTGGTGTATGGAAAATTAGCCGTTTCAAAAATCTTCAGTAGGAACTGCCCCTCACCTAGCAACCAGCCTGTTACCTATCAACCCCAGCAGAGCTTGAATTGCTGTCACCTAGCAACTCAAGCTGAGCTCCAGCACGTTTGGTCAGATGGTTTTACTTCTGTATGTGCTGTACAATGGCTGCTGGAAAGGACAGGTGTTTTGTTGTTGACTTGCCAACCACTTGCTGCATTCTTGTTGGTTGTGCAGATGGCTCCACTTCTGCTTTTCAAAGATGTACGTTTGTATGATTGCGCATCTGTTTGCATCCATTTTTATATATGAGTGGAAACGTTGAGCTTATGTGGCATGGCCAGCAGCAGCTTATTTGGATTTAAAGTGACAACATGCCCTAAAACAACTCATTCTGATATTAGCGTCACGAAACTGAAATCTCATTATCTAAGAATGATTTTGTGCAAAAAAATTTAATGAGCATGATTTCTATTGTCCATACACCTGTCCTGATGAAAAACACAAGAGTTGCACTGCATGTTGCTAGGTTTCAGTTATCGTGACAATAAATTAATCTTGACAAATGTCTTAAATTATGTGTAGCATCACAATTTTAATCACTCAGAAAGGGTTCATGCCCTTTTTTGATAACTGCACCAGTGCTCTATATAATCAGTACAACAAAACTAATTGTAAACATTCTATGAAGTATTTCCTGTTTGGCTCTCATCCTCTTTATTCAACAACTGGATCAGAGGAAGGGCAGAGAGAGAAGAGAAAAACATGCAGCAAATGGCCCGGGGCCAGGAATTGATCCGAGGACGACGGCGTTGAGGACCGCAGCCTATCGAGCGCTTGCTCTACCACTGAGCCATGCGGCGCCCTCCTTTCCTGTTTGTTGCAATATGTAGCATCCTGTTGCATTCTGTTTTCTCTGCACTTCATGCAGGACATATTAATTTTTAACGTTTACATGTGGAGTTTAAAAGGATTATTTCCAATACGGTCTTGAGTCAGAAAGGCGCAGCTCCAAGCCGAGGAGTTGAAGTCTCTCAAGGTTTTGTTCGAGAGGAGAAAAATACAAACACTCAGCCACATTATTCCGGAGGTTTCCTCCTATTTCAAATTGTTTATTTTGCTTTCAGTTTCTGCAATCAACTGGACTTCCTTCATTAACTCTTCAGTCAATTTCCAAAATATGATCTGCCGAATTTGTTTTATAATACCAATCGATTTGGATCTTCTGTAATTGGATCAGTTATTGTCACTGCAACAATGATCAGTATGTTGAATTGCTTCTGCAAGTCAATGATTTAATCCAATCTGCTGGGTTTCTTTATAGAGAAACTTTTGAAACTACTTTGAATAATTAATTGAGCATACTGTATTGCTTGATAACTTGGATCACTTTGGATGTACGTATGACTGAATTGAAATTAATTGTTGAGATGACATTTATAAATAAACGGAATTGAATTGTCCCAAAGTTAGCGGCTCACTACAATCTAATGTGTTTCCTTAGATACAGATCTTCCTTACTAATGTTTTATTTTTTTGTAAGGTGCTTTGAGTTGATATTTTTGTGAATTGGCACTAAGCTGTATAGAAACTGAACTGAAACTGGATTGAACTTAAAAATAAGCTCCATCTAACTTGACTAAATTAAACAACCTGTTTTAGAAGGCAGGAGAGCTCAGAGGTGACTCAGATTGGTGGTTTTCATCCAACATTTGGATACGTATTTATTTTACTGTCTTCTGGGTCGTATCTAGGGCGGTCTTCAATCTGCAGCTCTCTCACCCACTTTGTGATCAGTAGGCTGCTGTGACCCGACCAGTTTTACAGATAGACCATCTAGAAAGTAAAGGCTGAAAGTCAGGCTCTGAAAGAGCAGGGCCAGGCCTGGAATGACGCAGGCCCCGGTAAACAGAGAGCGCTGTGGAGAGAGCCACGGCCCCCGGGGCCCCTCGGCCCCTCCTGCCCCTCCGAGCACTTCCTGCGTCTGTCATTCTACCCGCATATCCAATCCCTGATCAAAGGCCACGGAGAAAAAAGGGGGGAAAGAAGAGAGAGGAGACAGTGAAGTGAAAAGGGCACGGGAGGCTGACGTGTACGTTGGAGGGAAGAGGGGAGAAAACAACAAGCTGCTCTTTATCTGACGGAGAGGCAGCTGCTTAGGCCAGGGCACCTGTGTGCCTGCTGCCTCCCAGGACGGCGCCAAGCTCCGCCTCTGAACTCGCCAGTGCCAGAGCCATAAAACGTTGCCAAGGCAACACCCCCAGTCCCAACATCTGAAATAAACAATCTTTCGCCCTCGTCTGAGCAGAGTAACCTGTAGATGATCTGTGAGCAGCCCAAGGTTGGGTTGGCACCACCGACATGACTAATTAAAACCTCCTCCAGGTGATGCAGCATGTTACTGTAAAAATTCTTCAAAGTGGATATAAGCAGAAAAATCTGCATGGTCACCTGCCATGTTGTATGTTTTTTATATTTTCCATTAGGACGATAGCAATTTTTCAATATGGCCGACATTTTTTTGCCTTTTAAGCCAATTATTTCCATGAGATGTTGCACATTTTTATGACTTAGATGAACTTTATGTCAAATCATATACTTTCACCAACTGTGCCCATCCTATTCATACAACTTTAAAGTAATAACATATGGCAAAATCAGATGCTTGTGAGTCTCACACCAGTCAGAGATGAAGACCTGTTTGACAGTTGTCTTAATGGGTAGCATTAGCTTCCACTAACAGCTGAGCATTAGTAGAGTTAAGATTGATAAGCAAATTAGTGGTTAGTGAACCTAACTTTTCAGTTAGCTTTGCACACTACTGGCAGTAACTGCTGTCCATTTTAGTACAAGCAACCATTGCTCCATTACAACCATGGCGGCCAGTTTGGAAAATGTCCACCAGAAAAAGAAAACACAAAAAATGAAGAAAATATATCTGATGTTTATGAGTCAAAATATGTAGACTATAATTTGACATCAAACACATTTATCTAATTGGTATTTTTAGTGCAAAGAATGCTTTCAGTGACAAAAAATAAATAAAAAATCAGTAAGTATGGGTTCTGTGGGTCCAGTTATGTATGATTTGACACAATAATATAGGTCTGCAAAAATACATTTTCCTTGATGACCAAAAAGGCTACCATGTCTAATTTTTCCATGGCTAATGTTTTTCTAAAAAAAAAAACATCAAACCCCCCTGGGAACATCTGTGCTAAGTTAGGTTCTTCTATCCGGATGGGAAAAATCTTGCTGAAATATTTAACTATCTGCTGCACTAAGTTCTCATTTTTCAAATTGTTCTGTGTATGCAAGTCATGGGAGCAAATCCGACTGTTCGATCATTTGCCTGAGGCTCCACAAAGTTCTGCAGGACTCAGGAGGTACAACTGTTTCAGTGCTATTTCCCAGGCCGGATTAATAAAAAATACTATCACTGAACACATGCTCTGACTCCATGTCCCAGCGAGGAGGGGGAAACCTATTACATTTCAGCAGGCGAGGTGAAGACTGCAAGAGCCTTTTCTTGGGATTGGATGTGTCCTCTCTGTTTAGACTCTGCACACTTACAGAGGGAATCACACAGCCTCACCGGCAGAGAGGACAAGCCTTGTGCTTTTAAGCAGAAGTGACATCCCATTCATTTAAGCAGGTCAGGGTCTGATGTCCCCCCCGCCCCCCACCATCTTATCTTACAAGGCTTAGCTCTGTGAAATGACATTGGCCCAAGTCCAGCACAGACCAAAGCCGAGGCAAGCATCCCTGAAGCTGGCCTGCTCTGCACCAAAACCACATACTCAAATACTTTTAGCTGAAAGTGGTATTTCTGATTCAATATTATGCAATGTGGAAAAACAACACCTGCAACTTTAATATATGTTACTTGGAATTTGCTTAATTGACACGGTTTTCAACTTGTACAAAATAAAATAAAATAAAAATAAAATACTTTTGGGATATATGTCTTTTTTTTCCCTAATTTTCACAAATTTAGGTCTGGACTTTGGCAAATAAATTCTCTCTATGTGGCATCTGTTTCACAACTAATAACATAAATGAGACCAAGATTAAATCTATGTGGCAAAGATAAAAAATATAAGTAATAAAAACAAAATTACAATTTAAACAAATACGATTCCATGCTAAACCAATACCAGTCTTCTTCCACTGGTTTTATTCAGGGGTATCAGATTAAAAAAGATGGAAAATGTACATCACATATTTAAGATTTCTATCTAAAATACCAAAAAAAAAAAAAATCAATTTCTTTCCACTTCTATTTTTTACCAGTCATGCACTCCTTTGTGTTTTTACTGCTTCCAGTCAAAGACATAGAAGTTTGTGGCTTTAATATGACACAATATGACAAAAAACAGGAGAGATATGAATACTTTTGCAAGTCACTGTAGAGCCAACAATGACAACGAGCGAACCCAGCACGTTTTTCGACAAACACAAATCCAATTTCCTTTTGACACATTCTCTTTGTTTTCTCAGCTTTTGTTGTTGGCAAGCAGTGATGCAGCAGGAAGAGGAGACGGTTGCCATGGCAATCACAGTCATAGGACTAAATATCCTTGGAGGGAAAGACTTGTGGCAGAGCTGTTCCAGTCAGTTTAATTGTTGGCATCAACGTGCCAATAAAAGGAGACAAAAGCACATGTGCAGAAAGAGTGCAAATGGCAAAGTGGATGCATAATGGGTATATGTGAACAGCAGAACATGACACATTAGGAATAAATGACGCTGTGACAACATGTTTGGGTTCAGTCGTCGCCGGCATCAGTCTCTGCTGCCTGATGGGAGGCTACAAATGAAACCTTGTCAGCACAGTTGTATTCTTAGACCGCTATCCGTGTCAGAAGTGTCATCTGTCCGGCTTGTCCACGTCGCTCCTTTTTGAAGGCTGTACTCTTTCATCCCCTCTCGTTTAATCTCGCCCCTGTCCCTGGGTTTTTTTCCATGCAGAGCGGGTTCACAGGGATGAGTGCGGTGTGGGAGTGAGGATGATTGATACGGGAGAACATGTGGCAGGATGGAGCAGTGAGGACAGGGAAGCGCAAGGAGATGTAGGCGGCATGTGATGAATGGGTATGGGACGAAATAAGGCTTTTGAAAAAGTAAACGCAATCTACCTTGAGGCTCAATTATTTGCTCATACAAACATTTTATATTTTTGCAGTAGAAGCCATGACAGATGTTGAACTTGAACGTTTCTAGTTGGAACACTGCTTGCAGCAGCGTTGGTCTTATTTGTGCTTTGCTTCATGATGACTAAAAAAAAAAAAAAAGAAAATCTGCCCTGGCAAAGCTTGGGCTTTGCTCTGCGTAGTCCATTAATATTCTAGTCATCTCCTTCTTCAGATAAAGGGGAGAGACAGACTTCTTTTGCTCTCTAAAAACACCAGCTGTGCAGAACTGTGAGACATCCACACATGCACATGAAGCTGTAAACACACCACTGCAGACGCAATAAGATTCGTGCACACAGGCAAACTTATATAATTGAAGAGTTTGCAAGCAGCTCCATCAATATTGCATGGTGTTCGTCCTGCATGATTTATCACACACACAGACTTATTTCTCAGAACTATTTGCCAGTTTCACATCGAACCACCTGGACACCATCAGAGAGGGGAGAAAAGCGGGGGAGGAAGTGAACTCCCGCATGAGCAGATATCACCTATTGTGCAGTCAGGTGGGTTCTGATATGCCGCTGGCACACCGAACAGTCCTCCCTTTCATGTCCCACTCATCTTCCCCCACCCTGCCTGCCAAGTCTTCATCTCTGAGAGTCTCTCTGTCACTCATGAACCTCACTATCCCTTGCCGCCAGCCGTTTCTGAAGATCACGTTGAACGAGCGGTTTTATCCACGACAGGGCCTTGCAAAAGAATTTATGTCCCTTCAAATTTTCAGTATTTTACGTGATAGACCAATAGGAAGTAGTCCATGATCATGGAGTGGTTAGGAAATAATAAACTCCATTAGCTCATTGCAAAGAATATCCACACATCAACAAGACTCTGGCATAGTTCTGCCCAGGTGAGTTTCAGAGCAAAATTACTCCACTCAAATTGTTTGTTTTCCTAGTTGAAGCATAGTCCTCAAATTTTAATTACAAAACCAGTTTCTGATAAATGTTTGGGTTCATTGTTCTGCAGGAACACGTCTAGATGTTGGGTTGAGATGAAAGGCAAGAATGTGGAAATGGTCTCCACAGCGCCAGCCGCGATGAAACCACATCCATACTTGACAATAAAGTGATTGAAACCAGCTCCTTGAGCCCTTCAACTAGATCTTATCCTCACGGTCAACAGCTCAATCTTTGTCTCATCTGGACATTAAACTTTTCTCTAGAAAGCATTTAGATAGATTCTAAATGCGCAAAGCTGGTAGCAAAATACCCAGAAATATGTATAGGTCTAAATCTAGTCAAGAAGCTATGCTGGCAATACTTGAACATTGATGCTCTTCAAGAAATTTCAGAGATTGGGATATTTTACAAAGAAGAAATGTAATATTTTCGTTTCTAGATGTTGAAAGCTAGAAGAGACATACCCCAAAAGAACTGCAGCGTTGATTACAGCAAAAAGTGAATTTAAGTATTGTCTCAGCAGGATGGATACAAATACACAACTCTTTTCACCTTCTCCTTTAAGTTCACGTTTATGCAACTTTATGTTTGTCTGTCTCATAAAATCCTAAATATATCCCTCAAAGTTTTTGGACTTAGCATGACTAATAGTGGAAAAAGTTCAAGTGGTATGAAGACTTTTGCAGGGCACAGTACCCCCTGGGTTTTGCTGGCTCCCTGTCCGTGAAAGCGATTAGTCACTCAGTCATCGTGTGGACCAAGAGTCTGGAAGCTTCTGATAGAGGAGCTCTCTCAGCCCAAGTGACAAGCTCAAGGACGTTTCTATGTTGCGGCTGCCGTTTGTGGCGACTGTTGAGAGCGTCCGCCTCCTTTGGGCCGAACCGAGGCAGCGAGCCGTTGTAATTACACGCCACTTGTCGCACCGCTTTTTCTCTTTGCCCCGGCCATCTCCGGCAAAAAGCTAACAGCTTGTGTGTTATCTTCGTAATGATTCACCCCTCAGTTCAGATGGACGCAGCACTCCTCTTTCTCCCTGCACACAAAACACTCAGCCTCGCCGTTGCTCTGGTCCACCCACTACACACGCCTAAATTTAAATCTGTGGATTCAGCTTTGTGCTTGCAGCTCGGTGCAATGTTGAAATATCTTCTCTATTGTCCCGTTTGGTTATATTTAGGATCAGCTGTTTGGGTCTAAAAAAAAAAAAGCCTCTGCACCATTAGAGTGTACATTAGTAAGGTTGCTGAGCAATACAGATGGCTACCTTGTTTCCCAGGAAACAAGAAAATCCAATTAAATAATCCCACGAACCATAGTAACATGTGGTAAACACACCATGGCAGTGCCGTGAGGTTGTTATTCAATCATCAGAAGTAAAACAAACAATTACTGAAGAATGACCCTAATGCAGGAACAAATGAGAATTTATGCATGGGGAAGCGTGGGCCGGGGATGGAAGTGATTCATCGCTGATACTCGTCGGCAAGAGGCTGCCCGAGATCCCTGTTCACAAGAATAATGATGATACTGATGAGCCAAGCATTGTGGGGAATTTATTATTTTGCTGTCTAAGTGTCTTTCATGTTCAGGACAAAGCATTTTCCAGGGGTTTTGCATTTCAAAGAGACGCGGGGGCATTGTTCTGTTGAGGACTGATGCGAGAATGTTACCGATGCTAATTAACCGGTGCTAATTGTGCGCCTGAATAAATTATCACAAGGGCTGGTTTTCAGAATTGATTAATATTTCATTTTTTTGTTGTTGTTTGTTTTAGACGTTAGCGGCGTCTTCTTAGCTGCTGACGGATTGAAGCTGCTCCAGTTACGTCTGTGGAAATCTCAGAAGAAGTCACACATCCCCTCCTCGTACATCGCTCTCTCAATATAGATCATCCTACAGACGGATGTGCATTCTTGTCATGTGCCGCAGTAGCAAAGAGGAGCGCATGTAAATGGGATTCATTTGTATTTCATGTTGGACTCGCATGGAAAAGCAACACTCTGACTGAGCTGGCTTTTAAACGACTTGATGTATCACAGCACAGACATATAGGGAACATTAAGGGACAACTGAATTACACCATCAAGCATAACATTACGACCATTCACAGGTGAAGAACTCTGATCCATCATATTTTCAGTGGCTAGCTAACATTTAGTTTTTGAAGTTGATATGTTGGAACAAGGAAAACAGGGACACTTTTGTAGAATAGTGGTCAACAGAGTCACGGGCTCACTGGTTAACTAGAAGGAACTGGTCCATGTGGTCTGATCCAACAGACGAGCTACTGTAGCTGAAATTACTGGCTCTAAAGCACGTGTGTCAAACTGAAGGCCTGGGGGCCAAAATCTGGCCCACCATGGCTTTTTTATGTGACTCCAGACGCCAAATTACATCAATCGGTCCCTCCAGTTTTTCGCAATTTCGCATTTTTTATTTATTTATTTTTTGCACTAATGCATAATTGTGAGTTTATTGCAAATTGTCCAGGTTTAAGTGACTGCTCAGTCCACCTTCAGGTGGCAGTATTTCTTCCTTGTACTACAATGGTGCCTCAAGAGGCGATTAATCGCCATGATTAACAGGACGAGTAGCAGAAAAAGTCACATTTAACGTCACGCAAAGGCACAAATATTTCAAAATTCTTTTCAAACATTTTTAAATTAGCTCCATAAAATCTGTGATTTTGATTGAAAAAAATATCACAAAAACAATTGCAAAATCTTGGAGGGATTGATTGATGCGAAAAGACGTTCAATATCATTTAATTGTAAGATGCAGACCCAGCTATTTGTAAATATTTTAACAGCTTGTTAATACATTTTGGCACTTTGAGAACATTTATGACATGGCCCAAAATGAAGAAGCTGTGTCTTTGATAGCCCCCGTTAATTGTTGCATTTCCATTATTATTATTTCTGTTAATCAAATTCACTTTTTGAGAGCCTTTGAATGGATTAGCAACACAGATGAGCCAATATTTGCTGCTTGATGTTACATGATCATCATGTCTTGACGCCCAGCGCATATTTTCCCTTTTTGGCCGATAGCATCACCAGTGAGTTAGCAGCCAGATGGCCTGTGTACATGTATAGCTGACTCACAGTAACTGGTGGCTGAGTCTTTGCTCCTCGCTGCAGGCTGTTAATCATTCTATTCTGAGCTGCAGTCAGCCGCTTCTTCTTCTTCTTCTTTATCTTCTTCTTCTCCACTAATGCATTGTGTTTAAGAGCATAGCAGCAAAATGACTAAATGTTGTTGCAGAAACGCCACGCGGAGAAAGCGATTGCCTCCTCGCCGCCCTGCTCAGGCTGGATATGATAGAGCTGTCCTTGTGATTGGGAGGCTTTCCTCCCCCTCCAACAGCACTCCCTGTCCTCTCACCCCCTGCCTTGAGACTGGTGGTGGCTCGTAACCATGGCGACAGCTGGTCTAGTTACCTGGGTAGAGGGAGGAGGAGGGAAGCTCGTGACTTTGAAGCTTGGGTTACCAGCCGCGGTGGATGGAGGGAGGTCGGAGCTGGCGGAGGCGGGTGGGTGCTTCACACAAAGACCACACTGTTCTCCCTGCACATCCATTCACTGCTGGAGTGACCAGAGAAGGAAACAAGATCAATAGCATGAAGTAATTGATTAGAGTAACTCAATATTACCAGTTAAGTTTCCAGAGATGCTTTTAGAACGACCATATCAGGCGTTCCCTGTTTCTGTCCCTCGTGGAAGCAGACAGAATCATTTGCCAAGCTCCTCGCGCCACGAATAAACTCCTAAATGTTAGTCTGACTGCATCACTCCCTGAAGTGACATATATTTACCTTAACCTCATTCTGCAATCACCGAGTTTACACTAAAAGTGAGCAGCAGAGTTTAATGGAGCCTCCCCAGAGATGCGGGGCAGGTTACATTAATTGCATGGACAGAAATGACTGCATGTCGCAGTCCTCCGACAAACTAACTTTGAACTTCGCTGAACTCCAAGTTTGTCTCATTAGCTGCTGTAATTTGTCACTTCACCTTCAGTGGATCTGCATACGCACCTCGCCCTTTACCGGTCTCACTTCAGGACTCCCCTTCGGTCTTTATTTACACAATGACTTATTATTGAGAGGCTGCTTTGCACAGAGAAGTAATTAATTTTTGACTAATGATGTGCCAGTTGCTTGACAACAGCAATTACATCTTAATGAGTGAAAAGCTTAGTGTCAAATGATTGAGATGCAGCAGGATTGGTGCTAAATTGCTTTTAAGCCCACACAAAAGCCAAAATTACGGCAACTGTGGGTTAAATACACATTTTCATTTAGAAAATTAACTTGGAGATCATGGTTTATGATCTCCAAGTCATCATGGAGATCATAAACCATGATCTCTATGGTTTAAGATCTATAAATATTTTAGATTACCAAGAAGTAGCACAGTGAAACATTTCAAAAGTATGTTTCTGACCATGAAAAGTATGTTATTTAACCACATTTCTATTTTTCTAACTGACTCTGTCGGTTAGCATGTATTGATGATTAAGGGATAAAAACGCTGACAAAGTGGACGGATATATCTTTAGACAATCTATATTGGGTCTTATCTGATGGGAAAAAGCAACAATCTCATGTGGGATCCCTCAAAGCTTCATTCTCGGGTCACTTTTATTCAGTATGACCCACCTTAATAAGATTATGGAGTATCTTCCACAGCCACCCGCAAAAACTTTGAGACCGTCTCTAAAAACTCTTAGAGTTGCCCATTTTATTGCTTCAAGCACCGAATCTATCTTAATATGCATTGGAAACTGTCTTCGTATGACTGCACAAGCTAACATCTGCATTATGAATGGCATCCTGGAATATCAAAAATATCTATTAATTTTTATATTTTCTCTGAAATAGACAGAATATCTCTATTTCAGGGATAAATCGAGATATAAATAGGTGAATCCATGAATAAGGAACCAGAAATAAACTGGAGTCCACAGAATATCAAACAGTGGATGTTTGAATTTCCTCTAGTTTTATGCAGAACAGACAGAAGATAAAACAGCAAAAGAAATGTTAACATTAAGGAATCAAGTAGACTCAATGAGGTTAAAATCTACAGAGCATGCACAGAGCCAAGGCATTGTAAAAAATAAGACCAAAATATCAACATCCAAATAAAATTTATAACTAAATAAGCCCATTGTCGCTGAAAAAAGATACAGTATACAGAAAAAATAAACGAAACAGAAAAAAGTGTATTGGTTTATTGCAACAATCTCTTTACTAGTTTCGCTGCAGCTCATACAAAATGATGCCGCTCCCTTCTCTGGCTCCCTGTGTCTAAAAGGAGAAACTACAAATATATTTTTGCTAATAATCTGAGGCACTGAATGGCCTTGAACCTAAATCGTTTTAGAGTTGCTTGCCAGTTTGAACCGCATGAACCCTAGGTCAATGAATGTTGGTAAAACTGGAACTAGAAATTTAGTTTCTACGTTTTTCAGCTCTGGAAAAAAACCTGTAAAACAAGGATGAGCAGAAACATTTGGGTAATTTAAATCAGGACTGAAACATTACTGTTTACAGCAACCTTCAAAGAAAGGCCTATTTTTTTACCAGTATTTTATCACCTTATCTAATTGCAAGTTTTTTAAATGTGTGTTTTACATTTTGCTGTCTTTGATGCATCGCTTCTTGTTTTTAATGTCAGCTGCTTCTTCTCAGTTCCTTTATTTTCCTGTAAAGCTCTTTGAATCGCCTCGTGTAACGGATGGTGCTCCGCAAATAAAGTTACCCTGCTTTGTGTTTTCTGTCGGTAAAAACGGCGACTGAAACCACATTCATCCTGGCAGCAGCTGAGCAAATGGTCTCCGCTCTCTCCCTCCTAGAAACGGGGCCGACGCATTCCAGAGATGCATGAATGGGATTTGTTGTTATGATGGCGAGCGGCGAGCGGGCCAGATATGGAAGGGCTGTTGCCATGGAGACCACTCCAATAGGCCGAAAGCAGCTGTAGACAGTCAGCTGATGCCCATTGGGTGAACACTTTCAAACACCATTTGCTTACTTGTTTATTTATTTATTTATTTCACTTTCAGCACAGAAAAAGGGAAAGGGAGCAACAGAGAGAGAGAGAAAGAGCTTCCCAGGATGCAGAAAATGCCTCCGCCATTTTGTATCCAGCCACAGCATGAGTGTGTAAAGCTGTGCTACCATGTTTAACCTGGCTTCATGTGTATTTCAGACACTAAAAAGAACAATGAGCCACTTTGAAGACAATAAAGCAACTATTTAGTTCAAGGATGCGTTCATCTTCAAACTAAATTATTAAATTGTTGCTTTTTGCACCTCACTTGATTTCAGTTTTACAACACAAAACACCTTTCAATTCTATGGTACATAATGTTGACTTAAAGATGTGATTATTCCTGAATTAAAGTGTATGTTATTAATTGATCATAATGTGAGCAACTCTATATGACAGGACATTTTGCTGGTCATTGCTAACACAATGCCAGGAAGGAAAGACATCAGCAATGACCTTAGTTGAGAAGGTGTTGAAGCTCATCAGCATGTGATGGGTTATAAGACTGATTTGCAAATAATTTGAAGTATTTCATTCTTTTGTAAGAAAAAAATCCTTCACAAGTGGAAAACTGAATGCATCAATAATCCCAAATGCAGCAGTAAATCAGCAACGTCAAAGTACAGACATCAACATGACACAAATATGTCAGTGGGCCTTAAAAGAACTGGATTAATGTTATAAATGTTTTAAAATATCTTCATTGTAATGTGAAAAACTGGTAAAGTCAGAAAAACAAACCTTGAAGTTATTGCAGCAAAAGTTGGGTTCTGCAGTGATCTACCAAGCTTTGTCAAACACACCTTTAATATTTCCTGAATATCTGACAGTGCAGAATCAGTTTTGTAAAATGAAAGTCAGGTCCTAATGATTTTAGAGTTTGGTGAGGATGGAATCTTTTTTATTTATCTTAAGGGGCATTCCGATCAGTCCGCTTTATCCAAACTCCATTCCGTTTACCTAGAAAGTCTGGTTCGTTTGAGAAGATGTGAATGTGAAATTGGGCGCTGATGAAGACTAAAAAGCAAACTCTGGTCCGCCAACAAACCTGGGTCTTGGTTCAATGAAAGTAAAGTCTGGTGTGATTCAAATGCATATGTGAATGCCAAGCAGACCAGAGACCCCTCCAAAAGCAGTAAGTGGACTATTGTGCAGGGCATTCTGGGTAAATACAACCAAAATAAATGCTCAAGTCCAGCATTTGATGGAGAAATGACTTGTGTCTTGTCTGTCTCCTACTAAAATCTAAAATCCTAGATACTAAATCCTGCTAAAATCTGATGCCACTCTATCTTTGTTTATTTTTTGAGAAGAAGGAAGTTGCGCCCAATGTCTTCTTCAGAAGTTTTTGTGTTGGTTCCTTCAGTATTTCTTGGTGCAGCGCCACCACTGGCGATGGGGGGAACAGATTTTTAATTGGTTTCGTTCATTTGAAAGCGAAAGCAGGTGAAAATGTAAAAAATTTTGCAATTTTTGGTTCCCAATCTAACAGAGTGTAACGGGCTGCCAAGTGTAAAGACATCCTTAGATGCATATAATTATAAAAAGAGGTTGTACCTTAGTTTTCTCATCTTTCTTTCTGGCATTGAACACATATGACTGGATGTCTGTGTTGACTTTGCCTATTTTCCTCCTTTGGAAAAACACCCCCTTTTCCTTCCTTCGTAATGTAACACTCCACACTAATGTATTCAGCATGCCACTGTGTGAGTCACATGTTGCTTGTGTTAAGCGTCTCTGTAGAAACAGGCCAGGGTCTGTGCAAGCAGTGGTGAATCGGACCTTTTTGGAGCAGATAATGTGGCCCGTCACGTCAAAGAGGACAATGAGATCTTTTTCTGGTCCGGAAGAAAGAGCGTAACCCTATCTGTGGCTTAAACAGAGCGAGATAAAGAGTCAAGTATCAATACTGCTGCTGTCCCGCAAGAGAGACAACGATGGGAGTGGGTCGACACTCAGTTTACAGTTGCCATTTTGTGCAAGTCATGAATGATTTTCTTGCACCATGTGGCATGAGCTTCTGTTATTATCAGGATAAAGCATGCTGCAAGAAGCAGTGGAAGTGACATGTACGCTGAAGTCCAGCAAAACAAGTTTATATCTCTTAGAACATTTACATTTGCAACTGAGTGCATAAAATCGGCACAAAAGCCTGGTAACTTTAGAGGAGATATGATGTTTCAACATCAGCAGTGAAAGGCTGAGGTGTGTGTGTGTGTGCACGACGTTATTTGTTTGTGCTGCAACTAATCCAGTTCGTCTTACCTTGCTGCAGCAGTAATCGTGGGAAAGAATGCGGTTCCTCCACTGTACTTGTTTTCTTTGTGTCGGAGGTGTGGCCGGGTCACCGTGTGAAGTGCTGCCACCGTGTCTCATGACAGATCATGCCTTCCAGGCGTCACCTTTCCAGATTGCGCTGTTTGTGTTGTAATAAGCCAAGACTTGAAACAAACTGGTACTAAGAGTGACTTCATTTGCCTCAGGAGGTTCACAGCATGCACAAAGGTTTGACTTTACATTAGTCGTTGTGTGCTTAAAGCATGTGAAAAAGTAAATGATGATGAATGAGATTCAAACAAAGGAAAACCTGTTGCTCTCTAAGTGTCAAATATAGAAGATCCCCAACGATTTGTGAATTTTTCTGTGAAACATAACTTCAAATTATTTGCATATTTTACCGTAGAGTAGGCCTAGATTTAAAATATTTGAAAGAAAATGCAGTTACTATGTCAAGGTAATTGTTTTGCATCTTTTATCAACAACTACTGTGACAAGCTATTGACTGCACATTGTTACATTTTCAGCTGGTGTGGTTCTCTTTCACCCTGCACTGTGCCAAACAACCCAAACCCTTTGAAAAGATTATTTTCCCCCTCGCCTGTGGTGGTGCTGCACCAACAACCACTAAAGGAAATGACATGAAAACCTCTGACGGAGTGCAAACAAAAAAAGAGTAGCGTCAGATTTTAACTGCTGTATTTCTTTTTTGTCACTGGTAAAACACAGCGAGACATTTATCCTTCTAGTGTTTGACTCTCGTGTTTGTTTTGGTTGTATTTACCCAGAATGTCTTGTGCTATAGTCTGCTTCCTGCTTTTTGAGCGGTCTCCGATCCGCTTGGCATTCATATATCCAATCAAACTGAGACCTAGGTTTGTAGGCGGACCAGAGTTTGATTGTGCATTCCCACCTCTCCAAATGGACCAGACTTTCTAGGCTAACAGACTAGACAAATTTTCAAGCGGACTAAAGGCTGGTGTGAAAGCACCCTAAATTACTCACAGTTGGACTATTTGCTAATTAGTGGAATAATAGGCTGTACTGAGTCTTATTTAGAGGCTGCGCATACAAATGTGTGTTGTGTTGGTCTGTCAAGTTAGATTATAATAAGATACATTGACGTTTGGAGTTGTAAAGTGACTAAATTGTGAAATGATGGTGTGAATACTTTTGCGAGGCGCTGCGTAATCAAAGCCCTTCTGAGGCTGAAGATCAAATCTGTTTTGCAGCCTTCCCCTCAGTTCTTATTTATGGAAAAATGCCCCAGAAGGATAAAACCAGGCCACTTGGCTTAGATTCGGAGGAGCTCCGCCACATTTGGGCCCATTTAAAGCAATGTTTCCCCACCATCAGCAGCTGCTTTCCATCTACTTGCATTTTCCTTGTCCACCGCCCCCCGCCCGCCATCACCACCACCGTCCTCTCTTTCTGCACATCAAACTTGGCAGGCGAGTTTACACTCGGATTTTCAAAGCCGCCCTGTTCTCTGTCAAATGTTGCGTGGCAACATCAAACGCTCTGCCGGACAGAGCCTTCCTGGGATTCCAGCGTGGTGGGCGGATAATTGGAGGCAGGCCTCAGCAGATCTGGCAGATGTGTGATGAGTTTTTACTGGAGCGTTGTTTTTTCTTCTTTTTTTAGAGGGGGGAGTAGTGAGTTTGCGAGAGGAGGGTGAGAAAGGGGATTTAGAGGGAAAACATAAGGGCTTTCTTTGTTGTCATCCCTGCTCCCTCTCTAAAAGCTGGCCACAGGGGCGTCGTTTTGGCCAAGAGAGGGCTGATTGTGGCCGTAAACATTGCATACAGACACGATATCTGAACCCAGCATGTGGAATTTGATGCCTTAGGTCTGACTCAGAATCCTTTTAATGCCCCGAAATTTTTTTTTTTCCACACGTCCCGTCTTTGTTTCACTTTTTTCTCCGAAAGCCATGTTTTTCTGTTCCTCTCCTGCAAGAAACACCCAGATAATTACTGGGCAGTCGTCGTTTGTGGTTCTGACTGCGGTTTTGGATGAAGGTCACTGCAGTTGCCGATAAACTTACCGTTATTGCAGGGATGTGATGGAATGCCTGTCCCTCCCACCCTGGCTTCCCACTGTAAAAGCAGAAATTCAGGACTTGGGTTGTGAGTTTTCATGTCCATCCATCATTGAGCAAGCATAACAGAGAGGCCATCCAGTCCCCCCCCCCCTCTCCTCATACCGCCACCCAAGGGTGGGCTCCCATTGAAAGTGCAAGAGGCCAGGGTTCTGTGGAGAGGAAAGACAGGAACAGGCGGGGGCTGAAGGGGGTTGTGGAGCTTGGGAAATTGTTATAGAGGGATGGAAATGGACAAAGAGGGGGGTCGGGGGAGAGAAAGATATGCAGACAAGTTCCAAGAAAAAAAGAATGAAACACAGTCCTCCCATGTTTTAGCAGGGTCCCCGGGGTTCATGCAGACAGTATTAGGTTTAACCTTTTTCTTTTTTATACAGGAACGCGGTGCAGATGTTCCCGAGAGCAGGCCTGCGGTTTCCCTGTTTTTCTTTTTCTGGTTCGTTCCCGGCTCTCCGGTGTTGCCAAGACGCTCCCTTACTCGGTGCTGGAGTTTTTGTTTTTCCCTGAGAGTGGGGCTCCAACAGGAGGGTCATCTCCAGGCCAGCTCCAAATGAGAAATAGTTGGCCAGCTGCCCTGGCGGCCGTACAAATCCGCCCTTTTGAAAAGATTACTGTGCTGCTGCTGTTGCCGCCGCCTCCTGTGGGGCATGCCAGATCTGCTGAGGGGAGAGGAATGTGCAGGAGGGCTGGATGAGGGAAAGTGAGAGCAGACTGAGGAGACGAAGGGGTGGGGGGCAAATTTCATTCGACCTCTTTCAGAAAATTTTGCCATCTCCCTCTCCTCCTCAAACGTTTCAATTTCTGCAACACAGCACAGGCTGTGGATTCTTCTCAAATCAAACCTGACAGCGTTTTCCACTAAGCCATGAGCTGTGCAATGAACTCACCCTCCCCTGCTTGTCTTGTGACTCCCTGGATTTGTTTCTTTTTCACAAATACCCTTCAACTCGCACATCATCCCAATAATGAAACATGCCAGCAGCTGCACCATGATGTGGGGGTCCTTTACTTCAGCAAAGACAGAAAATCTGCTAAAGGAGCAAGGTGCAGAATGAAAGCGGAAAAAAAGAGCGAGCTCTAGCAGAAAGTCTTCTTTCTACCTCTTGTCTGAAAGTGTTTCAGTTTCTGCAGTTCAGTGCAGGCCTTAAACTGCTCCCAACTAAAACCTGGTTTTCACTCAGCCATCAGTTGTGTCACATACCATCCTTCATACCATGATTTTCTTTTGCCACCATGTTTCTTGCACACAAATATTTTTCTACACTGCAAAAATACAATATCTTACCAAGTATTTCTGGTCTAGTTCAGGCTGCAAATATCTTACTACACTGGAATTAACACAAAACTAACTAATTTGCAGTCTACTCACACATACTCATCAATGTCAGGGAATTATTGACTTAAAACAAGCTCCTATATTATATCGGTATAAATTATAAGATGGGAAAAAATTTATTGTTCCACTTGTATTTTACTTATAAGTAGTACTTTTTAAATTAATGTAAAGAAATTACTGATCTATAACAAGCTTGTATATTGAGATGAAAAATTACTCAAGTAAGTTTTATCTTATCTCAAGTATAGTAAGATATTTGCATTAGAGATTAGACGAAAATACTTGGTAAGATTAAATGTTTTTGCAACGTGTCACACTCCACACTCATACTGAAGCATGGTGGTGGCAGCACATTGGTGTGGGATGCTTGTTTTGAGTAAAGACAAAAAAATATGTTCAGGCAGGAATGTGAAGGGGATTCAGGAGGTGAAAATAGAGCAGAGTAGATTGTTATTCAGCCTCTTTTAGAAAGTTTTACCTCCTTTCTCTCCTCCTCAAACACTACAGCAGAGTACATGTTGTGGACTGTTCTCAGATAAAACCTGGACTTTTCAATCTCTGCCGTGAGCTGTGACACCGCCTCCCTCCCCTGCTCTCTGTTTTTGTTTCTTAGGGACTGGTGATGAATGATCGATTGATAGCGTGAAGGCTCACTGTGGGGCTGCTGCAGGCTATCTCTGCCAAGCTGCTTTGGCCGATAGGCTGCTGACTGTGGAGACTTCAAAGCCAAAGCAATAAAAGTTGATTTGTTTGAGCATTGTGAGAAGCCCCAGACACTTAAGAAAGGTGTGCTTGTCTCCTCTAGCCTGTCACAATCAATATCACCCCACCAATGCTGGGCCTCCCCGTCCTCTCTGTGTTTACTCTTAAATAATGCATCACATTCACAGATTCTCCACCTTTCACACACAGGATGGAGGCCATTAGCCGAGGCTACAGAAACAATAGAATGCAGCTGTTGCATCTTGGTTTCTATCTCCTGAAAGCTTTTGCAGAGGCATCGTTTCAGAGCTGCCTGACCTCAACATCCAATCCTTTCAGGTTTGGATTACGCAGCCGCCTAGTTGGAGCTCAGATTAAGCCTCTGTAAAGAACGCTATAACAATTAGAGGAACAATGGCGATGAAAAGCTACGCCTGACCTAGGGTGTCTGAGCCGGGAAAATTTGCTTCCTTGTAGCAACGTTTCAGGAGGGGAGACGTGTGTAAATGGAGTTTTGCAAAAGTAGGACTCTTCCTTACTTGTTTATATTGTATATTTTGTCACACTGCAGCCATTTTGTGTGAAACATGGTTTTAAAAAATGTACACAAGCACAATATCTGAAAAGTGTGAGATGTTTTTAGATATTTATGTATTCAGTGCCCGATTCAAACCTCAGACCTTCTTGCTGCAGTGCTAACAAGGCCGTGCTACCTAAATACAATTCAGTGCAATCAAATTAGCAAATAGAGTCCACTTGTGTGTAGTTTAATCTGAGTATATACTCTGAAGATCTCAGAGGTTTGCTAAAGGATGTTATGCTCACATAGCAGTTTTTAATGATCAATTTTATAATTTTTTTTATTGAAATTTGATTTAGTTTTTGCGTGGTCGTTCATCCTACCAAGTAAATGCAATCATACTTCTGTGTTAACAGTTTACGTCCCCAAAGAAGAACATAGACGTCACATATCAGCGCATTGTTTACAGATGTAATAATATATGCCGTTTCTCTATGGATCAATCAAAGTGATGCTAAAAGACACTTGCAAATATTTCTTTCATGCACAACCGAAAGGCTTTCAGTTCTGAAAGGTTTAACAAACCACTGACTGAATTTTTATGGGCATCAGAGTAAAGGGCAGCTAATCGAAATGCCCACCACACTCTTCAGATCTCTCTTTGTGAGAAATTCAGAAAATAATGCATGCATTTGCCTTCCACTTCACAGTTAAGCAATAAATTGTTACGGTCTGTCACATAAAATCCCAGTAAATTAAGCTGAAGCTTGTGGTTGTCATGTGACAAAAGGATGCTTTCACAAGGCGCCGGGATCACCACAGTGGATTTAATGTTATGTCAACAAGCAGAGCAGCAAAAGGAAACACTTTACTTCTATTGTACATCTTTGTTGATCATTTTCATAATGATCATGTTACTGGAGACGTGGATAAATGCTGAGTAATTACATCACTTCTCGACCAGAAGAATGTCGAAGCCTCCCCTCAGTGCTGAGCGATGAGCGCTCAGTGGGTGGTCCTTATCTCTGAGAGTTAGGAAACAGAGCCAGACCCATAAACATCCCACTTACCACTGAGGAAGCAACTGTGTTGTGGAGACCACACCCTGGATTGCTGAAAACCTTAATGTGCCTAGAGTGTTTTGAAATAAAAAAAAAAGTTTGATTTGATTTGGGTTCTCAGAACGCCCCTGAGCGAGCGGCACAACAGCCCAGCTTGGTTTGTTTTACAGAACTGGTCTGTTCCAGTAAACATCAGAGCACACGCAGGCACAGTCAGATCCCCGCTATCATTGTGTCTGCTCTGCTCTGTGTGTTCCTGAGTCACATCATCTGCTTAGCAACATGCACGCTGGAGAGAGCAGGACAGAGCGATGTGATTGGGGGAGACCAGGACCCTCAGGACACGGAGCGCTAATTGCAAAGCTGTTTTCCTCTGCCATTTTTAGCAGATGCAGTACACCAGCCACAGAAAGAAAGGTTGCATAACAGGGTTTTACAGCAGATACTTCCTCCTCCTCAGTTTTCCTCCCCTCCATTTTCATCTTTTTATGCACTGCCCCCACCACCACCACCATGCTCTTCCTACCTCCATCCCTTCTTCATCCTGTCACAAAAGCTGTTCCAGATGCTATTTTAGATCACACACAGACAGAAAAAGGAACCATTCTGGTATTTTCACGTGTTTTTACTACAGCCGGGGTAGAAGCTGCTCCCTGTACTTGTGTGTATTCAGGACACGAATGGAAATCCTTTGTTGATTTGTTTGGAGACAGTGTTGTTGATCTGATTGGGGTCTTTGGCGGTCCTGAACAAAGAGCTCAGTGTGGACAGCCTTTGTGCTGGAGAGCTGGAAGAGCAGTTTCCATATTGGGACAATATGCACCGTGACCTCTGACCCTGCTCAGAGGTAGTGGGTGGGTGAGGTGGTGGGGGCAGGGAGCGAGAGAGTGAGAGCGAGACACATCACCGAGGGATTTGCTAACCAGAAACACAAAGCATTCCAGGCTAACACACAGCTACACACACAAAAAAAGAGAGGAAGAGAAAACATGTTGGCACAGGCAGACGATGCACACATGCACACCAACTGTTACTTTTCGCTCATCAGACCTGCAGGCCAAAAATTACACATGCAAGCGTTTTGCTGTCTGACAGGGGTAGGGCAGACTTGGCTGAGGGGAGCTGAGAATGTTTGCAACACGCACACAGACTGGTGATCTCACCGCGTAAGAGAAGGCGGACATGAAGTCCGCCTTCTTGTTGCTACGGGGCCAGGAGAGCAGCAGGGGAGCGGGAGGGTGAGTTAATGGGTGATGGGAGGGAATTAGACATAAGTGTTTTATGACTTTTTGTTTTTGCTCGGCACAGTTTCCACATCGGTCCCAGGGAAAACAAAGGAGAGTTACGCAAGGCTAATTTTAGTCAATTACAGTCTCGCATGTGAACAGAGGAAAAGGGAAAGCAGCTGTGTGAGTGTGTGTTTCAGGCATGTAAACAAAGTATAAAGGGCATTGGTCACATGCGTCTAAAGGAAAGGAATAAATACATGTCCCTTCAACGTTGAGAAAAGTGCTTTATGATGCCTCAGCCACAAACGTCAGTGTATTTTCATTTGATAAAATACAAAAAGCCGAGCTGAATTTTGAGGTGGAGGGAAAATGCCACATTTCCTGAATAATATCCAGCACCTACTCCGGCTTCCTCCCACAGTCCAAAACACGACATGCATGGATGGTTGCCTTGGATGGCTCTATGTTGCCCTGTCTATATTTGTTTGCTCTTACTCGGTCGCTGTGGGGTTGGTGCCTAACTTCAGCAGTCATTGGGTAAAAGGTGTTCACTGACGTCTTTCAGATTGGATAGAGATAGTTTTACCACAGCTTCTGCTATAGACCTTTCATCCTTTTCCTTCCTCTTCGTAATTTTGCTCAACCTTGTGTTAACCCAGAGGAGGCAAACTCCAATCCTCAAGGACCACAACTTTTAGACATGTCTCTCAGCCAAGACATACAAAAGATATAATTAGGTCATTGGCAGGAGCTAAATCAGTCCTTGGATTCAGGTGTGTTGGACTTGGGACACATCAAAAAGTCGGCCCTCGAGTACTGAAGTTTGACATCTCTGAAAAGGAAATAACATTGTTTGTGGCTGTAATAGGACACAGAGGTATTAATCCTTTTTGTAAGGCACTGTCAACAAACAACAATAAAAAAAGCTGCTTTGTCTTTTCTTTTCATGCGTGTTTATATCTGAGTGCCTATCCCACAACAGAGGAAAGCTCACTCATATGCACTCTTCCCATGTCTGGATGAATGAATCTGCCATCTACGATCAATTTCAGAGTGACATCCTGTGTGCCGAGCGAGTTTTGATGTGTGTGTGCTTGGCTGGCCAGGGTGATAGGAGGACATTCCAGAAATAGAAATGTTTCATGAAAACATCAGAACAGAGAATCATTTCACTGTAAAGGCTTGTTTCATAATCGCCCTGTAGGAACCCAGGCTTGTCTGTTCCATTCCAGCTCCCATTTTCTTTTTGCCCTAATTCACTTCTGCAACTCGTACGCATTTAACCCACTGTCAGCTCTGACTAGCCCTGCTCCCTTATCCCAGCCTTTTCTCCTGTCAGGTCAGGTTTGTTACGAAAGAGTAGAGTGCAGTTTTTTTTCTATATCTGGGAAGCTCTGTTAACGTAAGACCCATGATGATGGCTGAGTTACAGTATGTGAGGAAGCAATTATCCTCTGCCCTTTGAGAGCCAGTCAGGAGAAAGGACTACAGATATGAGTAAACAAGGTGGGGCTCTGCAGAGATGCTATCCAAGGAAGTTTATTTCCCCAGTCGATCAATCACTGAGTCATTCTGTTTCTGAGGATGGTCTCAGGATTTGTGTGCAACATTGATGGCTGCCAGATCTCACAGACCTTTGGGAAAAATGTTAGACTTCAGTTTTTATGAATTTTATTTAAGAGGTTGAAAATACATCCAGTATACTTATATGAACTTACTCTTATTCTGCCCTAGCTCAGTGGTTATGCTGTCGGCAGGTAAGGCTGCTGGAGGACACACTGACCACTTTTCCCTCACTCTGCTATTTTCTTCTACCGCTCTCCATTTATGCATCTTTTGCTATTTGCTGTCATTGCTATTTACTTTTTGTGCTGTTTCTGTGTTTAGTCTTTCCATAGAAGATATACCTGGTTCACTGGTATTCCTCTGTTTTTCTGTGACTTTCCTTTACAAAGTCCTGGCTAGCAACTGTGTAGTCCTGGCTACACAGTTGCTAACCAGGACTTTGTTTTTTCTTTTGTCTTATAGAAAGTATTCCTGCATAAAGCTGTGTTTCATCCTATGATGTAGACATAATTTAACTATTGTCGTCATTAACTCTGCTTTCCGGTGTCCGTTGGGCCACAAACGTCTGTAAAGCAATACACACTCATTTATCCATCTCTGACTCCATCCTACCATCTCTTGTTCAAGACACCAAGATACTCAAACTCCTCCACATGGCTTCACACATGACTGCAAACCACTTCAATGTGAATTGAAGTTTATTGAATGGTGAACAATTTAATTTGCATCAACCAAATTGAGACCCCGTTGTTCCTGAACCACACACGCTCATCTCTACAATTGTGCCTTAACATTAGGCCAATGAAAACAAAAGCAGAATCAAAAACAATGGAAACCCTGTTGGAGTCCAACCTGCACTGGGAACAAGCTCAACTTTGTGCCAAGAATCGGTCATTGCTCCTGCTTTGGGTATAAAGGACCAACTAGTCCTTGAACATAATCCAAATACCTCACACTCTCACAGAACCCCATACAAAATTCCCTGAGAGACAAGGTCATGAGACCTCTCCAGATCCACAAAGCACATGAGTACCAGACCACTAAACTCCTATGATCCTCTCTGCAGTTCCTTGAAGGGTGAGATTCAGTCCACTACTCAGCAGCCAGTGTAAATGCAACACTTCTTTTTTCTGGATTTAACACACCTCAGTTCCCTTTCTTAAAGACTGAGTGCAAACTTTGGGCTTTGGAGCTAGGGACATCTTGAGGGACAATGGATGTAAATCTTTAAATAAAAACTTTCCTTCCTCAGTAACACTGACGTTGGTCATGGATGGGACTTTCACCATCTTATCCAGACCCTGATCCATAAAACTGTGGAAGGAGTTGAAGGTTTCACTTTGCAAGAGCATAAGAGTTTTCAAAGAGCTTCTGTGACAACACCACAATCAATCAAGAAGATGGAAACTTTTAGCTTGGGGCATTTTTTCCACTGAAGATGCAGAACAACTTGACTGGATCGAGGAAACAATGGACAATGTCATGTAGTGATGAGAACAATCATATTTCCTGAATCAGAACACTGCTCTGAATTTGAGCCATGGATTGATCTTCTAAGTTGTCAGTAACTCAAGATCCATGGTTAAAGAAGAATCATATTAGGGTCGTAAAGTGGCCTAGTCAATCTCCTGACCTCAATGACAAAGGAAATTTATGGAGATAACTAGAAGCTTTGAGTTTTCAATTGGCAAGCGAGAAACCTAAAGGATTTTGAAACTTTTGCAGTCAGCCAAAATCACTCTGGAAACATTTTCAAACTTGGTCTTTCCATTTTAAAATTTAATAACCCATTGGGGCACCACATAAATCAGTGGTAGCACCATCTACAGTCCTCAACGAAGTTGTCTACAGTTCAGTTCCTGGCCCCTGGCCATTTACTGCATATCTTCCCCTTCTCTCTTTGCCCTTCTTCCTGTCCAGCTACTAATGAATAAAGACCACTAGAGCCACAATAGCATTAAAGAGTCTGTTTATTTTTATACATTACCTTTGAAATTCAGATCATATTGTTATTTCATGCTCTGAAAACTAATTTTGAAATAGGATGGCAATTCCCAACCTGTCTCGTCCTGTGTTTTGCCTACACAGCTTGCTCACCGAGCTCAGCTCCAGCCTGCACATCGGATCAATGTAGATCTAGATCAATGGGCTTATTAGAGGTGCAATTGAGTGGTCGACAAAGCCGATTAGCTGTGTCTCCATGGCACGTCCCCCCAAGGTTGAAGAGAAAAACAGAAGAGGTCACCAGTCACAAGGTCCTTACAGGGAATGAGACTGACGGTTGTACATACCTATGTGTTCTTCATCCTCTCTACATATATGATTAATGAAGGTGGACTCTGGGAAACCACTGCTCTCTAGCTGGTCGGGCCCATGCAGGAAATCTATTGATTTTTATTCACATTTAGCTCCTCTTTGGAACAATGCTTGTGCTACTGCTGACGCAAACACTTGAGAAGCCCACTTGTATGCTGTAGTTAAAAAAACAAAGGTGCTCGCATAAACAAAAGCTTAGGAACAGGTGGTAGTCTTCCAAAAGTCAGTAAATGGAATAAAGCTTTATTTTGAGAGACTGACAAGACTGAAAACATGAAAGGAATGAAAGAGACATTCATGCTTCACAATGATTTCATATTTGAGGTTTTATGATGGTTTGCACTCATGAATTTTCTAGCTTCCATTGACAAGCTGACCACTAAGTGCTCGAAATAAGGAAGAAATGTTAACTATATAGTTAGTGAGGTGAGAATGGAATAATTAGAAATCACAATACTGCGTGTTTCATAACAGCAATGCGCAAGTAAGAGATAGATGTGTTTATTTGGAGTAGAGCTACCTCAGACCTTTACGTGCAATGCCCTGCAAAAGTATTCATACAACTTAAACTTTTCTACATTTTGACTTGTTGAAATAACAAACCTCAATGTATTTTCTTGGCATAATATGCAAAAAAGATTTTAAAATTTCAAAGTCTTGTCAGAGATTCTCAACAGAATATGTGTTGGTCAAAACCCTTCCTTTGTAGTCCTGGAAGTCTCAAGTGTTTTACAGCTTTAAGCTACAACTACTATGCTCTAGTGAGGGCACGGTGTGGTTAGGGGGATGTCTGTTATTTTGTGCCACTCAGTCTTTTGTATGTAGATCAGAAAACTACATTTCTGTCCAGAGCAAACACTTTACCGTCTCCTTCATGGACTTCCTGTGGTCATCTTTCAACAATGGCTTAATGCTCTCTTTCCATGTCCTGTCAGTTTAAGCAGATGGTCATATCTTAGTCAAGAGTAAGGAAATATTTTTTTTAAAATAGCACCTATATGGACAACTTAAATTTAAAACATGGTTAAAAACCAAAAAAATTAATTGAATATTTAAAAAGTGCTGAAGGAGAAGCACTTGAATCCATAAGTGTGATGTGGTTGATTTGTAGAAGTGCTGTGCACTTCACAATTATGCACTACTCTCTGTTGGACTATCACGTAAAATCTTAATAAAATACATGGAGATTTGTGGTCGTAACGTGGGAGTATGTGAAAAAGTTAATGCAGCATGGGAAGCTAAAGATTAATGGACTGTTCTTTTTCTGAGATTCCCTTGCTCTGTGAATAGGAGCTGAGCAATATGCTCCGCGTACTGAAACTAGAAGTCGGAGTAGCACAGCTTTGACTCTCTCCACTTCCACCTCCTCCCTACCCCAGCACCACCCAGCACAAAGGCCACCTTTGACTGGTAGGCCTGCAGTAGAGCAGAGAAATATCTGATGACTAAGAGGCTGAACAAACTGTGTGATTAATGAAAGCTGCATCATCAGCTGTTGGCCTTCTCCGGAGACTCACTGGTTATTTCCTCTGCTTAGATTCACCTAAAATAGGGAAACACATTCCTCCTAATGTATAGATTGTTTCCCTTCCAGTGAAGGAAACTCTTGTTGCCGTTACTTCTTTTCTTTTTGTCAAGTCAATGAGGTGTGCTGCGGTGTGCGTTTATTGATCTGGAGCCCTCATGCCTTGTCTGCTGGCTCAGGGTTTATTTGCAGCTGCTGTTACTGGAAATGGATCCCTGGAGCGATCTGGATTCAGCTGATCCAATTAAACGCTGTGAATAATTGATCTGACAGTGAAACTGAGCCCTGTCACATGGGAGCGGTGACATCACCATGTAAGGGGCTGAAAAAGTATTCTTGTGCAGCTGGACTGCCCCGGGTCGTTTGCTCCACAATCAGCTCCCTGTATCTGATTACCGCCTGTGAAGGACACAGAGCAGACCACGAGGACGCAGAGGGGGAGGTTACTGCAGCATTAGAACCATCAGCAAGACTCTGCAAAGACTTACAGCTATAGAGTCTGGAAGCCCACGGGATTATTACACGTTATGGTCTGCAAACCTGAGCCTATACTAAGCAAGGAAAAGAAAGAAGAAAACAAGTAGTTTTCACTTCACACTGCACAATCTAAAGTTAATTATTGGTGAAGAAAACAAATCTGTCTTTGTTTCCTTTCTCACGGTTTCCTTTTTGGCTCTGGTTTGGAGTGACTGCAAGTTGTTTTGCAATGCATGCTATTAAAGGCCATATGCACAACATGGTCGCTGCGTGGGCCGGTTATCTTTCTGGCCATGATTTAAGGAGCAAATAGGAGCCATCTTTGTCCTTGGCCTTGAGAGAAGCTTGGATTGTGATATCTAATGAAAGGTCTGCTCCTACTGATCACCGCCATTACATCTAGATCTGCATGACAAATGAGAAAAGGAGGCTGTTGAATGTCCAACATCTTGTTTAAGTTAGACTCTGGGGCAGGAGTGAGAGGAGGAGGGGGTAGTGTGGGGGGCTTCTTTCTATGTCTCCCCTTGTTTTCTTACAGAAAAAAGGGGAAAGGTGTGGGTTCCTTGTTACAGCTGACTCCAGTGTAAAGATTTTGCAGTTTCAGCACTTCTGATCTAGTCACTGTGAGGTCACACAGTGAAATCATCCGCAGGGCCGCTGTCCACATGGCTGCACAGTCATCATGCATCACTGTGCAATGTCCAATTAAACCGCATCATTGCTTCCTGAATGTAGGAATCCAATCTTTATCTCTTACCTTATTTTAATCTGGTTGATTGGGGTAAACCTTGACTAGTTAATCTGATGTATATGTTCTGGAGTAAGTTTCAGAACTCCAACCCAACTTTTAATGTAAACACACCTTATTGTTTTCCCTAAAGCCTTCTAAGCAAATTCAGAACAGATTACGACTATGCAACAGAAACACTAAAGAGACAATGAATGTGACAAATATAAAAAAAACAACTAAAATGACTTCTTTGGTCATCTTAAAAAGTATACACAACACGATATCCATATCTTATAACAATTATGTCTGACAGAAAAAGCTCAGTAAGCATTTTATGGCGTACTTTGACTGTCGTTTCAAAAATAACTTTCTAATCGTCTCCTATTACATTTAAAGATGTTCAGTTCTCCTGATTGTCACAGAAACCCAGAAAAGGAACCAGATGAGTCATTTATTGGCGTCTGGCCTTATCCTGTTGGAGTAGTTTTTTCATAAGCTTCTTTCCAACCACAAGATTTCATCTGCCTGAGGGCTTGAAACAAGAGCATGAAGCCTTTGAATTCTCAAAGAGAAACTAAAAACTGCGCTTTGTGTTTGTTGTTCTATTCAGACTGGGTTTGGAAAAAGTTTTATTGTCTTGACGCTCATGTCTGAAGATCAACTGAAGGATTGCTGGTTTTTACATCTGAGGGCAATTATGTTTTGTCAGCTGAAAATGTTTGGAAACTGTAATTAATTCAAGGGTTTGCAGACTAGTGATCATGTTTTTGAAATGCTAGGTTAGTTAACTGCTGCTCTGAGTCATGAAGCTGTTGTGTATTTGTGTTTGTGATTTCCATTCCCTGCGCTTTTAACTAACATATTGAAGTAGTCTTTAAAGCATTAACAGTTGTACAACTAATTCAACAGCTGGGATTTTATTTTCACCAAGGCAACTGAGAACACATCTTTGCAAATTGGGAGAAGGTCAGTAAAACCAAATACTGCATGATCAATTGTTTCTCTATCAATTTCATTTCATTTTAGTTTATTTATGTAGCAAGATCCCAATAACTGTAACCTTAAGCTACTTCTAAAGAGAAAATGATCCAATTGCTATTCAATCAGTGCAGAAATTGTTCCAACCATACTGTAAAGTTCAGATCTGATTAGTTATTGATTTTGGGCAATTCTCTGAGTCAAGCATGTGGCAACAGTGGAGTGAAACTGCTCCCTTTGAACAGGTACCTATGGGAGAACATACATTTTGTGACGGCAATAACACAATCAATGACTCTATCCAGAAACCAGATAAAACACAGAAGAAATAAGTCAAGCATATTAATCAGAAAAGGTACACAAAGTTATTGGCAGTACTTTGCATTATTCACTCAATACAGGAAGAGATACACTATGACAGAGAAGCAATGACTCAGGAGCAATAAAGTACATTGTGTCAATGGCTACCATTGCACATTCATTGTCTCACTCCAGTAAAAAAAAAAACACAGCTATGCACTAAAGCAATGAGTCACGTACTTACTATGGGAAATAAAAACAAAGACAGTACACACAATAGTAGTAAATAGAACATTCATCAATATATTTGATGCGTACTGATGATTTTGATGATAGTATTTGACAAAACGTAATGTTTATTGCTTAATAATTGGTGATGTTTTTATGAAGTAAAGTACTTTGAACTGCCTTGCTGCTGAAATGTATCAATACTTAATTATTGCATCATTGTAGAGACATAATTCAAGACAACCAGAAGTCACTCATTAGTAAGGACAACAATAAGCCCAGCATCAGAAGTAAACAAGGTAAAAAAAAAAAAAAACAACTGGCAGCTGGTTCTATGATGCAAGTCATCGTAACTGGACACTTTGGTCAATAATGTAACCATTTCAGTTGAGTAGACTGAGACGGTGACAGGTCCATCCATCACGTTTCGTTTTCTTTATCGCCAACATCGAGTGTAGTCGGAAAAATTTCCCTCATCTGTCAAATCACGGAGCTGCAAAGACCACAAATGAGAGGACAGCTGGAGTGAAATCTTTCAAGCAACACACGGACACGAGCTCAACCTCCCAAAGGAAGGTCATACGGCGTTGCCATAGCAATGGGGAACACCAGCAGTATGTTAAGAAGGTAGCCTGGAGAGGAGTCGGCAGGGCGTCTGAACTGGATCTATGGCTAAGGAATTTTAGTGGCCTGGTGCGGATGTAGGTTGAATATTAATATATTCCCTCTGAATGAAGCCAGAGTAGCTTTGCCTCTATTCATTATAGCACTCTGATGTTCTGGACCCATTAACATCTGTTAATGCTCAGTACGCACCGCGACACATCCGGCTCTCAGGACAACGAGGGTATTTTTAGACATGTGCTCATTAGTGCTGAGAGATCATTTGTAATGAAGGACGGATGGAGAGAAAGGAGGCCAGGATCTCAGTGAAAGATGGTATCCATGCTCAAATGTCTGCGGAGTGGGTGGATTTAAACTGGGAGTGAAAAGAGCGAAGGTGAGATGTGAGGGGCAAGCCGCCGGTGGAGTCTGAGAAGGGCAGAGCTATAAAGTGGTCAGAGCAAGGGCAGGGAAATTATGCAGCACATTACGCAGTATGCTTCGAGCTCTCATCCTAAAATATAGGCAACACATGTAACCTCTCACTGATTGCATATGCTAATAGCTGGACTGAATCTATTGTTCCCACTGGGATCAGCATCCAGGCAGCCATCATTCATAAAAGCTCGTCAGTTCTATTAGCAGAGCGGTCGTAATTCAGGATCATGCATGTTATCGATTAATGGACTCTCTGAGAACTGTTCCATTACTCCTCTCTGAAATGATATAAGATCCTGGAGTCAACATGGAACATTTCTCCTGTATAGGTTGCAGAGGTTGTTTTTTTTCCTTTTCTATAATGGCATTCTGATTTAATTTGTCGCAGAACAGAGAGCGCGTGTCTTTCTCCAGGTGAAGGTTGGTATTGGATAAGAATATAGTGCTGTTGTCTTGCAAAGAGGACACAAATACAGACCGCATGGCTGACCAGCTTTTCCACTTCCCTCCTCTTGGAGCTCAAACTCCTGATGCAACAGTGCCCCCTAATGGACATGCTGAAGGCTACCAAAGTAACAAATACTGTACCTCTGGGCATCTATTCAGGCCAAAACGTAGTTACTAAATAAATACTTTAAAGATGTGACATATTTAAAAAGCGAATTTTGCATAAACACATCAATTAATATGAATGAATAAAATAAAAAAAATCATACTCATTGCTGTATTCATAATTTAAAATTTTATTATCTGAGCATTAATTAGTTATTTCCCATTTTATTTGCTACAGTCCACTATTATTTAATCAATACTCTTTGGTTATTTAAATAGAGCTGGACATTTGAATTGTTTGCATGTAAAGTAATTCCACTTTAAAAAAAAAAAAAGAAACAAAACAACTTTGACAGTACAGGCAAGCAAAGAAATAGAAGAAATAAAAATCTTAAAATTTCAACTGAGATTTTTAAAGAAATAGTGAAAATTCATATATGATTTGTTTATTTGACTGCATAAAAATAAATTGATCAATTATACATTCAATATACTTATGTAATATACAATTAACCCAACATGGGTTGCATGCATGTAGTCTCTCTGTGAACCCCAACTTTTACCTACGGTCCAAAATCATGACTGTAGGTTAATTGTTCTCCCTAACTTGCCCTTAGGTATGAGTGTGTGTGGATGTTTGTTTGTCCAGTGTGTCTCTATGTTGCCTAAGGTGTATCCCGTCTCTCGCCCCATAAGATAAGCACATATAATTGATGGGTGAACCCAAAATTGGCACAGATGTCATGTAAAATCTGTCAAAACAGAGCTAAAGTTTGAATCTTCTCAGTTATGAACTACTTTGTGTTGGTTTATCATAAAAGAAAATCACAACAAAACCCATTTAAATTTGTGTTCATTATGTGTGGAAAAAATTTGAAAACTGTAAAGGGTAACAATGCTTTTGTAAGGTATTATATCTAATGACTGTATGATATGCACTTCAGCTCTAATTGACGCCACTCTCCATCATAAACCCCACAGACGGATGCAGCAGCAAGTTAAAGTTTGCAGAACAAGCTCTAATGTAAGTTTTCTTCCCCAGACGCTGAGCTGTTCTGTTACAGTCCAAACTCTTAAATACGCTGAGTGACAGTGTTAGAAAGTTGTCCAAGGAAGTTGCTGCTTTCACAATTTCATCCCATCGGTTGTACATCTTTCACTCAGCACTTCAAGGGTCCTGAGTTTTTATCAGGCACAGGGCTGTCAGAAAGCATCCTGCATGCTGATCGAAGCCGTTACAAGAACGGCCAGATGTCAGGAAATAAAAATTGGCTGCAACATCCTGCAGCAATAAAACGAGGTGCACTTCACATTGTCTCATAAGTCATGCTTGTAATGGATGAATTCAGAATTTACTCGGGGAAAATCAGTGTTTTACAACAAAATATAAACAGTAAATGCAGACAACAGGATGGCAAGTGTGATTCAGACCACAGGGTGTTGATTTCTGGGAAAAGCAGCTCCAGAGGGTGGAAGGAGGGGGACAGATGGCAACGCGGTGAACTGGTTCCCCTACGAGGATTCACACGCAACAAGAAATCCAGTTATGAAATGGCTCTCTGGGTATAATGCCACTAATTTGGGTCTGATGAAGAACACAGGAGCTGATCACCAGCAACGGGGACAAGCAGCCATCTCTAACAGGATTTCTGAGAAGCCAGATGTGCTGCAAAATAAATGTAATTCAGCGGTCTTCACCCCCATGGGGAGTTTTAAAAGGACATCTTATCATATTACGGCAAGTACTGAGAGTCCTATACTGTATGACAGAGTTATTGTTCTGTGTCAGTGCATCAATACAAGCTTTTAAAACACTTGAACAGTGTGCTTTGAACAGAATCAAAGACTCAGATGGACCTTTCTACAACCAGTAATTCAGGAGAGATTGACTTGAAATCAAGGATAAAAATGTGTAACATTTTGTCCACAAGTAAGAATAGTAGAAAATGTGTGATGCTTTGGGTCTGTGGTCTGGGAGTAATATCGTAGCACCTGGCGTCTTTTGATCATTGACATACAAGGAGAAATACTAAATAAAAATTGGTGACCTCAGCCACAAAACTGAAAAATGTGTCACAAAAGTAAATAATCACAGAAATAAAACAGGGATGCCTTTAAGTGATCAGATAAAAAAAAAAAAAAAAGACCAAAGCCTGTGGCTCTACAAAAACCTTCACTCAAGTTACCATAGAGTTCAATCAGCCTAAAGATTAGTAGAAGAGCAATTAGTGCAAAGGCATGGGGGTGAATTGATCATGATTTGGGCTTGTCTTACAGTAAGTCGAAGTGATTTCTAACTGACTGAAATATCATACATAAGAAATTAAAAGACACACAGAAGAAGAGTTCTGTGACACAATGGCGAGCTTTAAAACAATGCTAAAAACACATCATTGAAAATTAACCAATGCACCTCAACAAGCACTGCAAGCAATAATAATCTTGAGGAAATAAATTTGACATTGACATTGATACGTTTTTAAGCTTAAAATATGTTTGCTTTTGAAGGTAATACCTAAGACTCCAAAATCAACCAACCATCAACAACAAATATGCAGCTTATTCAGGGTTTCCCCCAGAAAACTTGCTAAGCCCGGTGCTCGGGGTGCTAGGATAGTCATCCAGCTGTTTTTGAGTTAAAAAATGTTTAAAGTTGACAGGAAATTTTTAAATATCACTTGATAGTTATGTGTTATTGCAAGACTGGAATNATAATTAAGAAAAAACAAAAATAAATAAACAATGCTAAGCCTGGTGGGGGCACAAGTAAAGCCTGGTGACCCGCCAGGCCTATAATACACTGAGGGAAACTCTGCTTATTTGAGATTTGAACTCAGCGCAACAGGACTACAGACTAAAATAGAAATATTCTTTATTGTCCCACAACAGGGACATTTCTGTGCTATGCGTTATTGGAGACTGGAATATTAACACCTAAACACCAACTATCAAGTCTTTAAAAAGGCAATAATTAAGAAAACACTAAAATAAATAAACAATGGTAAACAAAGGGGACATTTCTGTGCAACAACAAAGTGACAGGCAATAACCACAAATAGACTCGAACAAAGTCAGATACATATAAGTTATGTATATATAAAAACAGAATAAATAATAAAATACTGTACAGTAACGGCAAAATGTCTACATAAATACCACATAGTTATAAAAACATACTCCAGTCCAGAAAATGTGGTCATTAAAAACATTTTCAAAATGTGCATGTCTATTTGAGCATTAAAAGACAGACTATTTACAACCAGTGACAATGAAAAACATTGCAACAGTAAAGTTGTATGGATGTAAATACTTATTAAGGTTTTTGGGAGCAGTGATGGTTATAATCTAACAGCTGTGTGGAGGAAGGACCTACGATAATGCTCCTTAGTGCATTTAGGATGCAGCGGACTGTCACTGAAGGAGATCTCCAGTTCAAATGCTCCAAAACATCTTAAATATTTACAAAGAAATATTTAGAAACGTTACATCTGTCATCCCTTGATCATCATTATCACTCCAGTGATTCAAAATACGCAGTGATACTTTAACTTTTCACTGTTGCTGTGTAGTTATCTACTCTAAAGACAGAATACGTAATGTTCAGTCCTCTGCCTGTTTAAACTGTGACATACTGAATTTTCCCTCACAAAGGCTTCATCCATTTTGACTGGTATTGATTTCTGGAGGCACCAGACAGAGCAGACTCTTTTCAATAAGGATCAATACAAGTGTCTACAAGTATCATCAAATCAGCTCTCAGTACTTCATTTTTTTGTCATGCTCCAAATATGTCACAAATGAACATATAAGTGGCATAAATTTCTCTTCTAAGTTTGTCCTCTAAAAAATGGAGAAATCAACTAATTCAACCTTCTGTTGCTAATCCTTCAACTTCCCATCGAGTGCATCTGCTCTGAACATGCAACCATGACAATAACTTGTCAAACATAATGTGCTCTGCTGAACGTTTGATGTTTTCCCCTCCAGGCAACAACAACATAATCTAAAGAGATGGAAATGAAAAAGTAAAGTGTATTTTAAAACCATCTTTGAAACCTGAAGGGACCTTTCCCCTAAATGCGAACAAACCCACTCAGGCAGAAAAGAGGTTTAACAGCTCTCAAACAGCAGACAGGCGGGCTGATTGCAGAGAGGGAGGCAGAGTGTGTCTGCTTTTAGAGGCTCTGTTGGCTCGAGTGAAGCCAAACTGGACGCAAATCATCTGGAGCACCATCCAGAGGGGTGGGCATGTGGGTGGATGGGAAGGCAGAGCAGATAAAACGAATCCTAAAAAGCTCCTGGCAGCCGAATAAAAACAGCCCCAAAGGCTGTCTGTCATGGCGCAGTGTTCAAGCGCTGGCCCCCTCTTTCTGTTTTCTGACTTTGTTCGTGTCCTGGTTTCGCACGGCTTTCATCTCCCTGCTCGCCTGCTTTCATACAAGCCCGTGTAATCACAGCCGACACAAAGAGAAAGAGGAAGACCTGAATCTGCAAACGTTACACACGTAATCATTTCCTCTGGATTCGCTCTATCTTCCTGCTTATCTGCCTGTTTAATGAACTTGCTTTTTTTCCTGTCCTTTTCGGTTCTCTTGCTACCACCACTGCCATCATGCGACCTGAATTTACTGCTATCATTCACGCTATGCCATTAAGTCACCTCTCTTTTATCCTTGCTCCTCTGTATACCCTAATTGTTGGCTTTATGACACCCCTTTGCAGTCTTTAACAGCATTTGGAGCGGAATCCATCTCCACAAAGTCAGTGTGCAGTAGCAGACTGAAGGAGTCGACACCTTCTCTTAAAATCAATCAAGAAGCACATAAAATTTCATGGACCTCTGTAGAAGTGCATGATGGTTCCTATTTAACTTTTATATTAATGGAAGCAGAGAGGAGGATGTGTAGATGCCTCTGTTATTGATTTGTAGCTGTGTTTGCATGAAATGATGCTTTGGATAATAACTTGTACCAGTATTTGTCAGGTTACACCCACAAATTCTGTGTTTTATTTGAATTCATTATGAGACTGACACAAAGTTTTGGTGGAGGAAAAGTGAGGTATGGATCAAAAAATGTTTGTATGGCACGCATTTGTATTCAGGCCCCTTTACTCTAATACTCCAAAAAAGTCACCTAATTATTAAGTTCCTGCAAACCCATCAACTCGTCCATATCATTTAAATCAGAGGCATCAAACTCATTTTCAATTTGGGTCATATCAAAAATCTGAATGTTCTTAAAGGGCCAGAATGTATTTGGAAAACCAATTAAACTGTTAAAATATCAATAAGTAGCTATTTGTTTCAGCATTCAATAAGTGTTTCTTAAAATTAAACAATGTTTAACATCTTTTCATGCTGATCAGTCCATCCAGAATTTTGTGATTGTTTTGCAATCACTGATTTTGTCGTGCTAATTTAGAAAACTACAATGGAATTTTTACAATATTTGTGCTAATGTATGACTTTAATTGTAACTCGTCAGTAATCGGCGTATCAATCACAGATTATAACTTGATATCAAGTAAAGCTGAGGCAGCAGTCACATAAAGCCGATACTTTTGGCCAATTTTGAGAAAAATTTGCAGTAAAAATCAGGGAAAAAAATGTGGGAATCTGTTAATTTTGTGTGAATTTTGTGGATTTGTGAAAAACTGGAGGGACTTATTGATGTAATTTGGAGTCTAGAGGGCCACATCAGAGAATATGTGTTGACAGAATCAGTACTGGTCATGCACTCCCGAAGTCTGACCTTAATGGAAAATTTGCAAAAACTCATCTGAGGTGTTTATTAAATACCATGCAGGAGACACAACACACACAGAATAACATTCTCTGGTCATAGAAATCAAAATTGCTCTTTTTGAGCAACATACATGGGATTAATTAGGAGAGAAATTTATACTCCACATCACTCTAAGCACACAAATGAAACAGAGTGGTGGCAGCATCATGCAGTGGGGATACTTCACTTCAAGGA
>CAEGAG010161022.1:0-10155 GCA_903067065.1 Brachyrhaphis terrabensis
GATGTCAGATACTGACAGTATCATTTATCAAATGGCTACAAAACTGATTTCTTTACTTACTCATTTCTCTTGAACTGCAAATAAACTGCCTACACAGGAAATATAGAAGATTTTACATTGTTGTATATGACAGCATTTTCTCCTCCAAATCCATCCATCTCATCTGCACTGGATCCCCCTTCTTGAAGCCATCATCGCTCTATTATGTGGAACAACTTAGTCTCCCGCGGTGCAGTATGTGTGTTTGCTTTTCTATATTAATTCAGTCTCTGATATTTGATAAGTTAAAGTTCCTCTCAGAACTCAGTCTGTTTGTGTAAAGGAGAGAGAGAGAGAGACGGGACAAAGGGGTTCAAAATAATCTGCGTGAGTAAGAGAGAGAGAGAGAGAGAGAGAGAGACGTGAAGCCATAAAGAGAGTATTCATCGCCCGCCAGCTGAATTTACTTTGATCTATTGAGGTCAATATAGAAATCGTCTGAATCACGCTGCGATTGGACAGACACCAGATAACAAGCGTTGCCCCCACATCACACACGCACACGAATCCTGTTGTATACACAGTCTCGTATGGTGTTTATGCTGATTACTCATCTTTCTGTTTTTCTCCATTTCACAACATGCATCCACAACAGAGAGAACAGAAAAAAGCTCCATTAAAATTCTGTTCTGTAGGCATTTGGTTATTTCAATGAACTAAAATATCATTGTTACGTTTTAAGTTTTGCAATAAATAAAAAAAAGAGTTGAAATGAGAAATACATTAGGTACCACTTTCTAAGCAAATAACTACTGCCCTCTAGTGTCCGTATTGCGTTGCAGTAACACTTGAAGTGCAAGGAAAGACTTGTGTCTGTGGTTATAAACACTGCAAACAAAAATATTAAAATTGGGGGAGAGATTTTAAGCAAGGCTTATTTATTGGACGATATAGTAATGAGGAGACGCATTACAGATATATATGACAAAATACAATATATGGGACAAAGTAGTTTTATTACACTTTATAATTGATTGGAGGTTTGCATGGAGGTACGATAATAGTTTTCAAAGTGTAGTACAAATACATCTGAGGAAACTGGGGAAATTTTGGTAATTTAATAATAACCAAAAAAGCCGATTTTCAGCTTAATCGGTCCTGACCACTGGCCAGCTAACCAAAATTGATTAATTTTGTACGCACATTGCTAAGTGTTACCAACTGTTGCTGAAAATAACCACCTTTTGAGTAGAAGTTACTACTGAGTGAATAAGACTCAAAGTTTGTGATTTTTGCCATACATTTTAAAGCTAAAAATGTGTTTCTCTGGATTGTGTAATTTCAAACACTACAGGAACTAATTGTCTGAAGGATTTATTTGGAAACAAAGTGGCAGATGTATGAATAAACAACTTCTTACAGAGTGCTTAAATAAGCTTTATATTGACAAAGGCAGCCATATTGGATTTGAGGTTGAGATTTTTTCTTGCTTACTTGTAATTGTTACTACCAATAAGAATGGCACATTTCTTCACTTAATCATGCTGTGTAAATGGATAAGAATATTTTTATGTTTTTAATATGACGCAGTAATCAAGTGGCAAAGTCCAAGTCCTGTTGTTCAACGGATTTATGCCTGTCACTATGGTGCTAACTCAGAAAATGTCCAGTAGAACTCACACAGGAGCAACTGAGTTTGGAGGTTTACAGACTCTGTAGTTCATACCATATTGATATTATTTTTGCACTAACTAGTAGACAGAAACCCCTACCCCCTAACCCCAGCCCGAAACAATGTTTCCACATATATGTTCATTTTTGCAACATATAAGCATTGTATGACAACTTTTTTCAAATTAGGATTAAATACTCAAAGAAAATAAATATTTTATATGTCCACAAGAGGGAGTTCTACCCATTGCTTAAACATAAAGACCAGAGTCTCCTGAAGTTAGTGTGAGTTTCACTTGTATTACTGAGGGTCTCATGTTGCAGATAAACAGACCTCTGGTTATGTGGTTTAAAGCTAGTTGCTGTTTTATCTGTATTTGTGTGGGTTTAATGCTGCCGAGGTGCTGCTTGTTCACTTGGAACACTTCTGGAGTCCGGTGTCTCCAGAAACGAAAAACCGCACACACTCATACACATACACATGCACACACTGACACCTGAGAGGGGTTCAGTGCAAAAGGAGAGTAAAAGCTGCTTTGTGAAGGCACAACCGGAGGATTTTTCTATATCCACCCGTTGAAGCTGGTTTTCAGTTTGATTACTCTCTCTAAACCATTGAGTTCTGTAAAATAGATCTAGATTTCACCGTCATTTCAAACATAATCTCCTACCAGGGTTTAAGACATGAACAATATTGCTCTCTGCCCAGAAGAATCACATGTTCTGGCTAGAAAGGTGCTACAAGGCAAAGAGGTAAATGGTAAATTAAGTTAAAAGATGGTTCTAAAGTAAAGTACTTGTTATGTTTTGGAGACACAGGGGGGTTCTGGACTATGCATGGACTGATGAGAGTCCCTCACACTGTGATGACATTGAGTAAAAATCTCATGGTATTACAGTAGTAACATAATCACTTTCAATTATGTTACTACTTATGCTACATTTACAAATTCTAGATTTGTAAATGTAACATTTACAAATTTTAAGTTGCTCATATTCAAAACCAGCTCATAGCTTAGCACCAATAAAACAGCTGCTTTAATTTCCAAACCTGGACATCAAACAATTTTCTCCAAAGAAAAAACAAAACAGCTGAAATTGCCTTTGATGTGAAAAGTGGAGCAGTAACAAGTGGGGGTGGGACAGTTTGAGAATATTCTAGAATAATCTAGAACTATAAATTAAAAAATAAAAACAACAACTATAGTGAGATGCACATTTTAATAGCAAGCTGTGTCTCAGTTCTGGAATAACAGAAAGAAAGTTTACTTGCCCTAGGTCCACTTAGTGGCTTTTGTTTCCATTAGCAATTGTGGACACAGACACTTGACACCCACAGCAGGTACTTAGGTGACCTGAAACACAATCAACTGCTTCCGCTCCTCTTCCATGCACTTTCACAAGCAGGAAGGCTTTTTGCAAAAAATTATTTACTAGAACCCCTGAAATGCTTTCCACTTGCAATCCAATTCTTTCTCCAACTATTCACGTTTCCTCCAACTAAGATGGGGAAGTGAAAGTGGTAAGCATAGCAAAGGATGTCTTTAAGATTGTGAACCAGAGGAAACAGAGAATGCTTTCATGTTCTCAGCGCAGGTGTTTAAAGAGAAAAGGCAAATGTGTCAGTGACTCCCTGGTGTATTGGTGACAACAGAAACAGCTCGGTTGAAAAAGGCCACAGAAGGCACACGGTGACAAAGTCTGAGGGAACACTTTATCTTGTGAGAAGGACTGTCACTAGATTTAAGTAGAACAATAAAAATCACATTTCTTTCAGTAACATGCATCATATCTAAAAAGGCACAGAAGCTCAGGTAATCTTCTTAGTCCAGGATATTTTGGGGGGTTTTTAATGCCTGAATGTAGCAGTTGTTTGATACAGCAACACTGCCGATATGAGGATTCACACACCAGCAGGGACAATGAAAGCCTGACCAAGAATGTATTCACGACTTTCCCGGTCATCCCACTTATCTCTAGATTTTGCAGTGGAGTAAAAATGAATATGCTCTCAATAACAAACAGATGACTAAATAGTGAATTGCCCTTGATTTTTTTTTTTTTATTACTTATCCAGGTTTTTTTTTTTTTTTCTTCAAGCTACTAGGCAGGAAATTTGCTTTAGTTTATTCAATCACAGAACTTGATTTGCTACTTTGAAGCTGAAGCATAGCCAACTAATTATACTCAGTTACATTTTTGGGAGGAAAAACACTAACTTTTAAATGCACTTTAGCAATTTTTTAGATGGCTACTTCTTTTACTTGTTAAAGCAAGGCTACTCTTTGTACTCTACCCCACATATTGGGTAGAGTGCAATCTTTGGGTATTTTACCCATCTCTGAACATTGGTTGAAAAATCTTGTGTGCGTGTGAGGCAACAGTTGGTTTGGGTACCAAGTTCTTAGTGTGTATTTCCTTTTTCTTTGAATGACTGTAATCCAATTCCTCACTCAAAAGATACTTGCATGTAATTCTGTAGACTACAGCAAAATGTTTGAGCTAGATGGATTTCAGGACAATCATACCGTAAAATACACTGAAGCAGTTTGTTAGGAAGACCGGCACAGACTAGAATATCTGGATTCCACTGTCGCTAACTATTAGCGATCATATGAGTGGAGACTATGCATGACAACCAGTCAGACATCAGGTGCAGGAAGGTCTGAAATTTATCAACGTCATAAATTTCAGTTTATGAAATTTATGACGTCAGTTTTGCATCAGTGTCGTCATTCACGTCCGTCTTTATCATGGTTTAGGAGCAGAGTCAGAATGATAGCTTCTGAATCCATGTTGAAAAATGTCAAAAGTTACGTGTCCACCATAGTGTTTACTTATGCTGATCATCTTGATTTTGTGCCTCTTGTGATGTCATCAAACCAAATCCAGACAAGCAAAAAGTTAGCATTTTTTCCCTTTAGTGCACTTAAACAGATATTGTGAATCCATGTAGCTTAAAACCATAACTCGCATTTCTAAAACATGTGAGCATGTAAATCACTACTGTGAAGTTGTCACTTTATGGTGGAAAACTTCCCAAAACTCAAGATATAAAACAAAAACAAAATGTAGCTATGCTCAAAATGTTGCTCAACACAAAGTAAGAAAATGTCCTCTTTTTGCTGGTTAGAAAACGAGCTATGACAAGTTTGCACTCACCGCAGCAATACAAAAATGACAAGATGTTACAGCCTCAAAAGAAACTTGATACTATCAATTTGAGATAAAATCAATACATGAGAAAAGCGAGTATTAAGGTTGCAATGGAACACTAGTAAAACATTATTAGCGTGTTAGAGCTGAACAATATTAAATTAACGCAGAATTATTATTTTTTTTATTTCCTTTATTTAACCAGATAAACCTCATTGAGATCTGGATTTCATTTTCAAGAGGGACATAGACAGAAGTGTGCAATACACAGCAACCTGGTTACAAATGTCCTTTGTTAATTAATATAGTCAAGGACTGGGCTATGAATCCATGTTTTGCATGCAAATATAATATTATGCCCACTGTATGAAGTCTCACTGCAGTAGAAACTCAGAGCTGATACAGACTACAGCATCAAAGATGGCAAAGATTTACAGATGAGAAACAGAGAGAGCAAAATGTGGATTTTTGGCACGTGTTTATGAATAATATTGCTATGGTTTTATTACAGTCCCAGTGAACACTGTATTTTCTGGTGGTTTTCAGACAGTCATAAGGTTATAAGCTTAGAAAGTGCATTCAGAAATTATGGTCATAGGTAATTAAAGAGCTAAATTAATAAAAGTAGTAAGTGACACAAAAGGACTGAATGAAAAAGAAGCCAAGTCAGTAAAAAAATGATCGAGTCTTGAGATGTTGCTGGTAATAAACATAATTATGAGGCTAGGCTAGTTGCGACAAAGGCATGAACTTTATCTCTGTCTCTATTTATATCATGCTGAACAATTGCTACTGACGTACATCTAGCTCTGTCAGTCATCATAGGGTTTAAATGTGTCAGCACGTTGGTTCTTTACCCCGTTCTAAACTGAGTTATCATGTTCCTCATAGAGAGATACAATCAGGCAATGAATGTTTTAGGCGCCGTCTATTTTCATTAAGCTCATCAAACACTGATTAGCCACAAACTGGGTGAGCAATTTGCATTCATATTTAAAAATCTGGCATGGTATAAATCCGAACTTAAATAACAGTTTAATATATCGCAAATTTATGAACGGCAGTATTGCTGCACACAACATGCATATGACGAAGCAAGGTGACACGGCATCACATGACAGAAGCTCATTTTTTTAAAAAAGAGACTTTTAGCTACTTTTCACTGCGTGGTTACAGACTACGAATGTTGCATTACTACTTCCATATGAGCAGTAATCCTGAAACAAAAGTGGATCCTCAGTAAATACATATAGATGGAGTGTAAACAGCTGCACCACCTAAAGAAGTAACAGGGAGTAGCAAACTGATGAAGACTTTACTTCACAGTCAGTCAGAGAACAATGAAGGGCTCTGTGGACCCTCATGCAGCATGCACTCTCCTTCACATCCGTCTTACTCGCCACAAATGCACAGTAGGGTTTCCATGGCAGCCAAAGCCCACCCTAACCCTACTAAAGGCTTCCTCCGACTGCAGTATCAGACTTTTTTCTTCTTTTTGTTTTGGTTTAAATGTGGTTTCTCATTATTAGAGGGGATGTGGGAGGTGGTACGCAAATCGGTTAACTGACAGGAAAACCACATTTCTTTCACATACTCCTGAATCTTGCAGCTGCTCATCTCTTGCTATTTTGTATGGCACGTCCATGCATAAAAACTCCAAGTTACTATGATTCATTTTGAAGCGAAGAAAAGGGGAGAGAACTTGAGGGTGGAGGAGTGAAAATTAGATCACCTCAGTCCTGCTTACAGGAAAATGAGAAGCTGTGTGTGTATAAGAGGAGTAACTTCCAGCTCCTCTTTCTAGCTTGTCTGTGACTTTATTACAAACTCATGGGAGGTCCACGCCTTTGTTGATTTTAGAAATGAAAGGTCAGTATGTCAGAGTCCCATAAATGAGGAATTTAAGGGAAAATCAGGTGCAGATAACAAAGCTCTCTTTGAATTCACATGGTCTGGATTAAAGTTTCTACTTCAACAAGCAAAAAACATTTTTAAATAATTACTTTCTGTATAATGTTTTATACATCAAAAAGAGAGCCTTAAGGGAAAGTGCAATTAATACTGAAAGTAAGTCTTCAAACAATGTAACGGATTTCTGAGACGTGAGAGAGTGCAATGCACGACTCCCTGAATACTTGCATTCCTAGTCACCGTTTCAACACTTGATGACTGCGGCTGATGTCGTCAGCAGGCTGCAGAAACATATTGCGTCACTGGACTTCCTATGAGGTGAGCTTAAGTCCAATCTGAAACTGAATGGAGGGGATTCCTCCTATGATACAAGTACGCAAAGGTCACCTGGTCAAGTTTCATTCGCCTGAGCTGAAAAATCCCACGGTGTTTGTAGGGTAGGGGACCCCCAAGATATGGCAAGGGACGCATCAGTCAGAGCTGAAAATGCCAAAAAAGACAAATTTATGGGATTTTCTGATCAGTCTCTCCAGTAAGACTGCTTAGAGAATCTGCCATGTTGTTTGTGTTAGTCCTATCTGCATCCCATTGCTGCCATCCTGAAGAGAGAGAGATACTTTGTGTCTTGCATTCTGATGTAGGGAGTTGCCTAAAACAACTCTCCTTTTGATCAACTGTGGCTGGCCCTCCAGATCCTAAAGGTGTACAAAAATTGAATTTTTGTCATTATTTCCAGGGTGTGATGATCCCTGAGTAGAGAAAAAAAATGACATCTTCAACTACGCAGGTGGGATGTTGACCAATGAGTCAGTGAGGTCTACTCTTTTTACTTTTTTCTTTATACTTTCTGTTCCCTATTCCTTCAACAGATAGATATGAGATAGAGTAAGGAAACTTTTCAAGCGCTCTTAAAGACTGAGTCAGTTTCTAATTTTAAATTCCAATGGCCCTTTAAAACTATTAATAATAACTATGGTAAAACCCACTGGCTAATCAAAATGTACAGTAGTATCATGTAAAGTATAAGAAATGAACACTACGGTACATGTGAAAATAAATGATGCAAAATACTGGAAAATTCAGTATACTGTAGTGCTGAAGATTTAAGATTCAGATCCTACAGTTTTAATTTCCATCCGGATGCTTTGGGTGATTCTGTAGTAGATGCCTCACAACCAGCAGTGCCTGACCGTGTATTTCACACCTCCAACACAGAGGTATTAGTAGAAACATTCAGCACCCATCTCATCCTCAGTGCTGCAACACACACACACATTCTGCCCATCTCCCACCATGCCGACTCATCACCAAGGCAACACGAAGACAAGACGGACAAAAAATAGTCTAGTAGCCCTGAGGACTGAAAAATATGAATGCTGTAGAGGTTTGGAGCAATAGCAGGTCACAGCTGTATAATTCTGATTATTTTTCTGAATAACACAACATATTATATAGAAAACAAAATACTGGAATTTCTTGTAGAGTCAAATAGACCACAAATAGTTTTGTAGATGAGATGGACAACGTTCTACTGCATGGTTTAAAATAACTCTTTTTCAGACAATAATTCACAGTTAATGAACGCTAATGGAGTTTGCAAATGTAAAAATACTCATATTATCACTTCAGCTGATTAGATGTTTGTGCATTGTTGTTTCCATAGAAGTACTAGTAAACCTCGCATTCATGTTTCAAAAACTTGACTGAACGTAGTTAGTGAGTTCTGGTTAGCTGGATAGTTGAACAAACTCATTGGTGAAGTGATGTAATCATTTCAAAATATTTAGGGAAGGTTTCACCTCTGACATTCTCTCACTGCCAAGCTATAAAGACACACTCACCTGAAAATAGAAACATTTAAAAATCTTTACCATTTAGAATTGAGAACAAAGGTTTTAAAACAGTTTCCAAATATTAAAAATTCTCTATCTCAGTGAAGAGAAGAAAACCATATTTGGTGCAATAAAAAAATATAGTAGATAATGTGAAGACAGGGATAAACAGGTGTCAATTTACACATTATAATAATATAAAAAAAGGTTGACTCATTCTAAAATTCAACTTTAGCAGATTTTAAACCATTATTATTTGCGAAACATAGATGCATATTTATATCTCTAGTTGAGTAAATATTTGTTAAATCAATTTATCTATTATAAAGCAACCCTTGGTTGATTTAAATTGTAAATTACATGTTAAAAGATACACAAATAATGACCAGTGTTCATCTGGTAATTTAGGACCAATAATACAAGTGAAAAAATATTTATTTCCATCATTAGAGACTTGGAACATGACTGACTTTGGGTGGAAAACTTGAGTCTTGACTTGGGTTTTAAAAAATTTACTTGTGAACTTCTTTGTATCTAGCATGTTGAGTACATTTTACTTGCAAACTAACAATAAATCTTTGGGCTATATTCCAAGCATCAACTTTCCAAGTTCAAACTCAGGTGCCATTCTTGGTGTAAAACCCACTGGGAACTCTTAAAATCTAATTTCCTATGACAAATTAAATACAGTCACCGTTTCCCATTACGTGTACGTGCTGCACTGAATAGCCAAATACACACTCACACTCACACAGAGGCTAAAGTAAACCCACCTTAGCTCATCAGCAGTCTAACGACAGAAGCAAGCCAAACTATTCTGGCTGGATTGGGTTTTTTTCTAAACAGTCCGTCTGCCAAACAGTAAAGCGCTCACTTTACAATAAATCACAGCATAACTCCACTTAAATAAAACCAACAACAAGCCAGAGTTTTTTTATGTAGGACTAAACAGTCAATGATCAAACCAAGCCAATGTTGTGAGTTTTTATGTAGTCCAAAGAGCGCGGTTTCCCCCACTGCACGTTATTCAAGACGGGCCTGGACTTGCCCTGAGCACAGAAACAGTAAACGCAGAAGGAAATGGGAAGGTGCCTCATGCGCAACAACCAACTCTCAGGAAAAAGGGAGTGACAGAAACAGTTCTTCCTAACTAACTATTTCTGTTATTGAAGAATTCAAAAACATAACATTAAAAAGTTCAGAAGGCCATTGCGATAATAGTAGTCCTTCTGGATTAAAGTGCATATGCAATCTGTGAATTTGTAATTTGGAATCAATAAAACCATTTTCAGACAAGGGGATTGGGATGATAACTTTAATTCTTTATCAAAAAAAAGAGGAAATAATAGGTTAAAACCCTGTGGTTATAAACGACAGAGTACTGGACAAAGAATCGGTGCAACCATGACAAATTCAAGTAGGATTTATTTAGGGCACTACTTCCTGTGAGGCAAAATTAATGACGTTCCTACAGACATAGTTTTTGTTAATCAACCAGTCCTTTCTGCAGAGTCAGACGAATGTGGCTTCTATGTGTAAAATCTCCTTTCAACAGGTTCCAGCTTGTTGCGTTGATGGAGCGATAAAGGACTTCTCAGCTTTGCAC
>CAEGAG010161059.1:0-31059 GCA_903067065.1 Brachyrhaphis terrabensis
AGGAAGGATCTTCAACATCAAGTCCCCTGCTTCCAGCAGCCTGATGGTTTGTTCCACTTCCTGGTTTGCTTCTCCCAACCAATCAGCTTCTCCCAGCCAGTCCTTCAAACTCACCAAAACAAAATAGTTAATGGTCTAAATAAACATAAGGTATTTAAATACACATAAGGTGTTTAAATAAACATAAGGTGTTTACTAAATGTGTGCACCCAAATTAGTAAACAACCTAATGCAAAAACCACCACCAAAGGAAAAAGAATTATAAATAAATTGTGTGAAAACATTTAAATAAATACTAATACTGAGGGAAAGATGGAGGAACCTCCACACATATCAAAAGTATTATTTATAGTCTTACCACATTAAACAGACTAACTGATCTAATTTTTTTTACATATATTTGAAGTCATACAAGTCAAAACCAGAATCTAAAATTGCACTTGATAATTAACCAATCAACCAATGAAACTGTAGAAATGTAGTCAGGACTCTAGCAGCAGCATAAAGCCAGAGAACTATAATTTACAAGGTATTACAATCTAAAAATGTTGCTAATAGCAACAAAGGGTATATGAACACTATATATAAATATTAAGTCAAATCATTTGAAGCATGTCTAATAAGCTTTGGGGTTCTTTTTACAGCAGATTTATTTCAAGTAAGCTCAATGTGTCAAATTTTACAGAGTTGAAGCATTAAAGTTTAATTTGACCATCAAAAGTTGAACTTTAGCCGAATGAACTGGTGTTTAGACACCTTTTATGGATTTACACAAACAGTTTAAGCTTTATTTATCTATAGATTTTACTGCATGATATTGAAGTCATTTAATCCTCTGAAGGTTATAAAAACAACTGATGTAGTAATTATAACTCTGGTTAACTCTATTTATTTATATTTCATCTAAATGTTTCTAGCTTGTCCTCAACAGTGTACAGAAATGTAAATTATAGAAATGTGGCCATCAGAAGGTTTTGGTAAATTCAAACCTGCAAAATTTTGCTCATTTTTACAAAAGAGCAAAATTTCACAATTATAAAAACTAAAATAGCTTAAAATGACAATATTGCAACATGAAGTTGTTGAATCTACAATTTATACTGTTTGTTTCATACATTGTCTGCAATTTGGCTTGTTTTTTTAATGAATAGTGAAATTATTTATGATGTATCATGTAGTTTTTGAAATTCCTTAAAATATATAGTCACCTAATTTAAGGATTTGACTGGGACAGGATATGCATAAAAACATCTATGAGGGAAATTAAAAAATGACAAGATTATTTATATTTTAGCACAAAATAGCTACTTAATTCTAAGGTTTTATGGATCAGATGATTATTAAAATAATTCCGTCTTTACAAGGTTAGAAATAATAATTATCTCATAAAGACGATGTCAAATTGGAAAAAGGTTTTCCACATGATTTAAGGAGACATAAGCTGCGAGTCAAAATGCATTGATTAACTTAACTATTAATATTATCTCTTTAACAAACACATTCTGTCTATTTGATTTTCTGAACCAAAGTGCAAACTCTCAACATCTCCATCTCAGACTCTGTAGGCCACAGTTTGCATTTTAAATGTTACATTTAATCTGAGAATAACTAGGAAAAAGACTGAATATGTATGTTTTGAAGGAGAAGAACAAGAACATTAGCTGCCATTTTATCCAAAGAAGCTAATTTTACAACGTCATGATTTCAACTCTAAATTAAATAAATAAAATTTGGTCACAGTTGATTATTATTATAACAACAGAAGTTGCTTTGGAATAGATAAGACCTTTTAGTTTTTTATTAATTTACTACATCTGAACCATAGGTCTTTGCTTATTCTTTATTGTTTTTATATATTTTCTATCTTTGTGTTTATGTCACTTTGCTGCCTTTGCGCAAAATTTGTCCCTTTATTGGAGCAAATAAAGGACATTTCTATTCTATTGTTTTTATGTTGCACTTACCCCCGTTCACCACAAGAGAGCACTGTTCCCATATGCTACTGCCAGCCGCGTTGTGTTTATTCTTTGTCCCTATCAATTTTGCAGGATTAAACTCACCGCACAGTGCAGCCAAAAGGTAGTAGCAGTTAAAAATAAAGCTACATTCATGTTTCGCAGCACCAATTCTGAATGCTGTTTTCTAAAAAAAAAAAAAAAAAAAAAAAAGCAAACAGACAGTTTATATCTTATTGAGTTCTTTCCAGGAAGGAATTTTACACAAAAGCAGCAGTCCAGGGGTACCAAACAACATTTCAGGACCGTCACTGCAGCAATTTATTTCCACAGAAGGTTTATGATACATTTCTTGGACATCCTAATAACAAAAATAGACTTGAAGTAAAACATTTCTGGAATGTTTTTTGCAGCATCATTCTAGAGCTGGTTGGTTTTATCTTTAGTAACTTCACTGCAGTGGATAAATACGAGGTGTTTCAAGGGGTTGCCTGCTTGGCTGTGTGTGTGTGTGTGTGTGTAGGTGTGTGTGGGTGTGTGTATGTGTGTGTGGGTTTGAAAAGCTCTTATACTGCTACAGCTGAGCTGGCAGTAATAAAGCAACTTAGAACATAATTACCTGGCACAGTATCTGGTGAGAGAAGGAAAAAAAAGAGCTTTCCTGAACCTCATGGGTCACAAATCACAACTTAGCTTTTCCCATCATGCTTCTTTCCTTTTAAGTTTTGATGATGTTGAAATATTTGACATCATTTCCTTTTTCTTTGCATAATGAAATGCTTTCTTTGGTGTTTATTATTCTAGATTGAGTCTAAAGAATCAAGAAATCTCACTTTAAATATCCCAATATTTCTGTTAGTTGTTGTATGTCTGACTGAGAATATAACAACATTTATCATGTTGTATTTTACTTTATTTCCATACCAGCCATGTGGATTTCAGATAGTGTTCACACCGCAAAAACACAAAATATTACCAAGTATTTTTTCTAATTTCTAGTCCAAATGTATTATTAAACTTGAAATAAGACAAAACTAACTCACAAGTAACTCTTCAGCACTTTTACTTTTACACTGGTAGGCTACTTCGCTTACAACTAGTACTTTTTCATCAATATTAAGGAATTATTGACATAAAACAAGCTCTGATATCTTGCTGAAAATTTGCTTGTACATTAGTTTTTCTCTTATTCTAAGTACTAAGATACTTGCAGTAGAAAACTAGACCAAAAAGACTTGGTAACATTTTGTGTGTTTGCGGTGCACAGAAGGACTTTAATGGTGTTTGCAACCAGCAACACTAAAAACTGTAAATATGGTAAACTGTAGACTCTCATAAAGCTTCGTAAATAAACCTCCTCCTGGGGGTGGAAAGCAGCTCCTTTTAAAAACTAACCAAAGCAACTCTACTTCATCTTTTAATGAACTTCTGTGAGTTTACACCAACTCCTGGAAAAAATATTTTTGTTTCTCATCACGCTACACATCAGGTGTTGCATATATGCACTTAGTTATCAGGTACAGCGTGTCACTACATGTTCTACTGTAATTAAAAAACATGTAGAAAAAAAACTGAGAAAGCCGGGGAAAATAAGCTATATAAATATAAGCTATATAAATAAGCATATAGGAGCTTGTTTTACATTAATAATTCCTTAATCTTGATGAAAAACTTCTTGTTCCACTGGCAGATTATTTCACTTACAACAAGTGGAAAATGTTTTATCATTAGTTCAAGTGAAACTAGTACTTTCTTTTAATAAATATAAGGAATTATTTACTTAAAACAAGCTCTTATATCTTCCTGGAAAGTTACTTGAAAGTTAATGTTGTATTATTTCAAGTGTACTAAGATATTTGCACAAAAAATATAAACCAAAAATACTTCGCAAGATTTTCAGCGTAGTTTTCTGACTCTGCGTAGCTCAGTTTCTAGTAATTGGGTCAATACGCCTGTTACAATAAACAATAAATCAATTAACTGCATAATAAATGACAAGAAACTCGATAATTTTCATTTGCTTGATTAATCAGATTTCTGTTTTCTCTCTTTTTACCAAAACTGATCTTCAGTCTGGTGCTTTGGGATCGACTATCCCTTTACTTGAGAGATGATTTTGTTTACAGAGTCTTTATAGTTAATTTTATTTGTCGTTTCTGTTGTTTTCTTTATTTATTTTAGATATATCAAATGTCCTCCAGTTCCAGTGTTTAAATGTTCATCAGAATTTAAAGTTTATTGATCACAGAATATTTTCTTGCATTATCATATTACTTGAAAATGCTCTCAAGATAATATTATCGTTCATAGCAATAAGTTCTGAGACAATTTATCGTCCAACAAAATGTGTTATTGTGACAGGCCTGTGGGTGAATAATCTCTGAATGTTCTCCAACAGCTGCTTCTCTAAGGTCATTGCTGTTGCCTTTCCATCCTGGCGTTGTGCTAACACACATGCTTGTGCTTCATGTTTCTATAGAGATGGCCAGTCATCAACTGTGTGACTCGCAGTCATTTAGCTCATTTAAAAATGTGTGTTTGAAACCAAAACACATATTGACATTTTGTGAAGCCAGAGTGGGCAGAACGCACGCCACCGCTGTGTTTCCAAAGGGTTTGTTTATTATGCTAATGACGCGTCATGTTGTCAGCAGTTCAAGGTTAGTTAAGCTGCAGTTTGTTTGGCTGCTGGGCGCGCTCAAGAAGCTCTCCTGTCCTGGCACAGTTACAAACATCAATGTCACTGCAGAGGCTGCGCGATGTGGAGTAAGCGCGTCCAGGCCGAGTGTTGGGTTTTCTGCAAGTATAAAGTCAGGCTGAGAGCCAGCAGATATCGTGCCATACCTCTAGATGAGCGCATATTCCCACTTTGGAGGTCCTGTCAGCCGTTCTGTCGCTTTCAGACCCAGTCTCCATGTCCCCACAGCTGCTCCTAGATTAAAATCACCCAATTCTCTCTCTCTCTCTGTGTGTGTGTGTGTGTGTTTTCACACCTCTGAACTGTATTGCCTCCATCACTTCTGTTTTTTCCAGTTAAATAAATCAGCTTAGGTTGCGTCAGCTCTCCCTGAAAGAGAGCAAATAAACAAGATTAATATCAAAGGAAGGAGGAAGGGGAATGAGATGGAGCGCGGAGGGGGAGAAGATGAGCCTAAAAATCAACAAAAGGAAAAAGAAAATCAAAAGCAGAGAGAGACGGGTAAACAGGAGATAGCCAAAAATATCTTTATAGAAGTTTTATCTAGTCCAGTCGGAGGAAAAAGAGGGGAAACTTTTTAGGGAGGTTTGAAGTAAAAGTAGAGTTTACCCCTTACTGTTTGCTTGTCCTTTCCTCTCTTTAATAAAGGTAAATGCTATAACCTGCATGTATAATCTATATAAATGTAACAACAAATGGTGATTTAAGCTGGGGGTTTTTTGCAGTTGTAAGTTGAGTTTTCATGACAGAACGACACCAAAAATAACAGTGATATTATTTCATATCCATTTTTCTGTCATTAAATAGGAAATCATGTTCTACTTTCCATACATTTCAACATTCCACAAAAAGAAACATATCCATGGTGTTTTCTGCAAAAGAACAGAAAAGAAAATCTAAGAACAGAAATAAAATGCAGGACTCCCTCCAGTGTATCATAAGCCTGGCGGGCCACCAGGCTTTACTTGTGCCCCTACCAGGCTTAGCATAGCTTATTTATTTAAGTCTTTTTAATAACACATAATTCAATTCAATAACACATAATTATCAAGTGATATTTTCAAATTTAAACATTTTTCGTATTGTTTCACTCTGAAACCCATGTATCATTTTCTTTCTGCTTCACAAAAAAATTACCCTGAAGCTTGCAAACATGTGGAAAGGTTTAAATGTTACAAGTAAATTGACAAAGCTTCCTCAGATCCCGTCCTGTCTGGACGCCAGGCATCGGAACAGCTTATCTGCATCCCTGCAAAATGCACAAGTCCCACCAGAGGGGAGAACTATAATGAGAGTTTGCTTTCTGTGTCCTCATTTTGACACACCAGACTCCAGTGGAGCAAATCAAAGTGTTGAAATGAAACTGGAACAAAGTGATGAAGCACCAAGATGTCTCCTCAGAGTCCAACGGACACACTGTAAAACATCTGAGCCGCATTTAGTTGTATCTACTATCTTCTACTCTTTAAGTCAAATAAATGTAGCGCGTTTTAGATCTTGAACCTAAAATGTGAGTTTGTGAAAAATAAACTTACAGCAGTTAATTTAGTCAAATCTCCAAGAGCTGAATAAACTAGAGTTTTTAGGTTAGCACTTATTGAAAGAAGAAAAAAACAGGAGTGGGAACTATTTCCCAGAATGCTTAGCGGCATGTTTTTGTATCCTGAGATGGAAGTGTGCTACATTGATCTGACTCTTGTGTTATTAAGGCAAATGTTCATTTAATGTCCTGTTCATACTAAATGTTTCTGAGCAAAATTCATTGTGATGTTTAATAAAATTCATTATCAGATCAGAAATTTTGTTCATGCGATTTGAAACAAAAATTTAAATTATTCTAAAATAAAATAAGTAGTTGTTTTAACTTGATATTGTGAGTGAAAATAATAGAGAAATGTGTGTCTTTAATGAGGTGAGGACAGATTGTATAGTAAATTGTGAAATATTTGGTTTAAATTGCAGCATTAAGTTAAAACTCACAATTCAAGATTAATTAACCTAAAAAACTACTTTTAGACTTTTTTTCTTATTCTTAAATCAACTTCATAAAGTTTAATTTCTGATTTAAAAACCAAAACAAAATTTTTTTTTACTTGAATTACATTTTGAAGGCAGCAGGTGGACTTTCATCTTCAAGTTAAACCACTTTCAAATGTTTTACAGTGAATGAAAATCTGCCAAATTATTCAGCTGTCCAAACTTCTCACCCGGATTATGCCTGAAAGCTGTTAATTTGCTGATAATTTGCAAGTTACAAAACTGTTTTGCTCTCATTACTTTATTTATTTAGCACTTCTTATTTGGGCTTCACGCTTTCCAAACTGCATTTGTAAAATAATCATTAAAATACGGCATGAAACATATTAAACAGCCATAATCTGATGTAAAACAGGAGCAACACATTCTGACAAGAAAGATCAGCAATGGTACAGTTTGAACATAATTTGGTCCCTAATTACGGTCCTTTGCGTTACGTCAGAGAAATTGCAATAAGTTATGAGCCAAAGGGAGTTAATACAGATGGAAATATTCAGCTGGCTGTTAGAGGGCTGTTTAACTGGTTTTATTTTTTACTGAGTTTCCTTTTAACATGATGAGTTTAATCACAAAACCATCAGCAGCTGCACTTTTGTGTGAACACGAGTTGAACTGAATTAAATTGCAGATTCTGAGGAAGCAGAAAAGAAAGCAAACATGAACTCCCAGCTGCCTTCTTCAAAAGCCAATTTCTCCAGAGCCGACTTTCCGCAGGCTTTGGGTCTGAAACAATCTCACGCTTTGAGTGTCCTTCTGTGGATGACTGGGCTTTGTCAAAAAGCTAGAAAATTGAAAGAAAAAAAATTATTAAAAGACTTGCGTATCAATCAATCCAAAGAGACTGAGCTCCTCTATTAAAATGTGAGAGCAGGAATGAAAATGAACTTATACATGGAGAATAATTACTTTATCCGATGCAAATTCTGCATGTTTGCTAAGCTGGGGGAGAATTAAGCAGTTTGTATTTTTTTATGGAAATGTTATTTCAGTAGAAAAAAAACAAAAACCATTAGAAACTGCTTTGCATGTAAATGAGTTAAAAAACATCCCCTTCCCCATAATTATGCAGATGATACACAACTCTACGTTACAATGTCTCCATTTAAGCACTGAGTGATTCGCCAAAACTTTCTTCTACTGAATAGAAACAAAACTAAAGTTACTATTAGATACAAACAATTTAAAATCAACACACAGCTTCAGTTATTACAGTAAGAAACTAGAGGATAGGAGTAAAATCTGAGTTTAGTGATGGACTCAGACCTGGACCTTCAGAGACAAATAAAGACGATTACAAAGTCAGCCTTTTATCACCTGCAGAACATTACAAAGATTAAAGGACTAATGTCGTCGCAAGATCTAGGGAAACTTTTATACAGCTCTCATCTAAAAAATCAAGAGCCCACTGCACTGAACCCATTGAAAACCTGGTTGTTCCACCAACTATTGATTTCTGAACTCTTCCCGAGTTAAAACATTAGTATTGTTGCTTCTAAATGAATATGAACTTGGTTTCTTTGCATTGCTTGAGGTCTGAAAGGACTGCGTCTTTTTTTGTTAATTTGACCTTTTCTCATTTTCTGCAAATAAACATTAAATTTTTGCTTAGAATTTCAGAAACATGTTGTCAGAAGTTCATAGAATAAAAGAACAATGTTCATTTTACTCAAACATAGACCTATAAAAAGTCAAATCTGAGCAACTGACTTTTACTCTTTAAGTGGTTTCTTAATTTTTTCCAGAGCTGTATGTGCTTATCTTTAGTCGCATTGATTAATGCAACAGCATTTTTACAGATCTGTCTAAAAGAATCCATCCTCCAGCTGCAGCTGATCCAGAACGCTGCTGCTGGCGTTCTGACTAAAACCAGGAAGATAGAGCTCATCACCCAGTTTGAAAGTCCTTACACCGGCTTCCTGTAGCTCAGAGAATAGACTTTAAAATACTCCTGTTAGTTTATAAATCACTGAACGGTCTGCTCTGCATCCCCAAAACCAAACATGGAGAAGCAGCATTCAGCTTCTATGCACTAAAAATCTGGAATAAACTCCCAAAAATCTGCAAAAATACTGAAACACTGAGTTCCTTTAAATCAAGAATAAAAACTAATATGTTTAGAGTTTCCTTCAATTAATAACAACTAGAACATCATTTATTTTTGGTCGGTACTCTAACTTGTCTTTACTTTGTTTCGTTGTGCTACAGTAATTTACCATCAGTGGTTTTAGTCTATGCTGGTTGGCTGGTCACTCCCAGAAAACTGTGTTGTTTTTCCATACATTCTTGAATTTTTTTAAGAGCCATGGTGTGTTGCTCTCAGAGATCTTCTAAGGTTTTGATTTGGCAGTAGAAATCTGAGGAGCAAATGCTTTTTCATATCAATGTATTCATACCATCTGTGACCAAACTTTTCTTTATAAAAGCGTTTCAGTGTATAAATTTCTAAGCAGCAGTTTGACAAGAACAATCAAATTAATCGGTTTAAAATGTCACGGCAGATGAGCTCTGAGTGCTGCATTGTGAACGCTATCTCCGTTCCTGGATTTGGCAGATTTTCCTAGTCTTCAGATTACTTTTCCTCTCTAATCTAATACAATTTGAAAATTAGAGCGCTCTGCTATTCAGCTCTTCCTGCTAAGTAATAAAAAAAACCCTCTGTATTTGTACATTTTGGTTTTATGTAACAGATACAGCACAGGGTTTGTACTTTTTGCAACGGCTCATTAAATACGAAGACATTAAATGTCAGGATGTTTGTGTGATTGACATCCAAATGTCAAAACCATTTCTCTGGCGGCATTATGAGCCATAAATTCAGTCAAATGCATTCTGAGGAAGGTCCATCTCTAAGATCCGTATTTAAGAGAATGTCAGGAGTCAGAGGACTGATCAGTCTAATATCTAACAGAGTATTAAACTCTTGACTTTTTTGAAAGCTGATGCCATCAAATGTCAAGCGTTGCCTCTGGACTGCGTCTCATTCCTTCTCACAGTGGATCGTAACTCGGCAGCCTGCAGAGAAGCTGGACTGAATCTTATTTCTATGCTAATGGTGTTGACAAATGTGTTGTGATTGCGTTGCCATTTCTGAGTGGATCTGAATAGCACCTCTGAATTGAATTGTACTGTGAATTATCATATAATTGCATTTTCGGCTGTGATTTATGTGCGTGGGGAAGCCGGTGTGCACCAGTTTGTCGGTTGTGGCATTTCTGCAGCTGCTCCGACTTGGAGGTCTGCAGGATGATTCTCAGCTGCTAACATCCATCTTTACCTACACCCCTCTGCTCCACTTCCTCCTCACGCACCCTTCTTTTTCATTCATTTGTTCTTACTGTCGTGGTTGCTTTCATTCAGTCATTCCCTGTGTTCTCCTGCTGGCTGTGCTTTCACTTCCTTCTTTGTAGTTTCCATCTTCAATCATCCGTCTCAGCGGTGTTTGAAGGAGGGCAGCAGTGAGGATGGTACGCCGCATCTGCATCCTTCGGGGCATCATGAACATATTCTTCTTTCAGACTCAGTTTTTCTCTCTTTGCTCTGTCACATTCTGGTTCAGTGTGATCTGTGTTGAGCTAAACAGGAGTTAGTCCTGTTATTAGCAAAAGCGCACCTAGATACTTAAAATATCCCTGAAAAGACCTTTTATTTCTGTAATTCAATAAAAAAATTACAGTTTCACTACACACTAAGGTTATTATAGTTAACTAAAGTTAATGAAATAATAAAAACTGAAATTGAGAAAACATTTTTGTAAGCAGAAATAAATAAAAACGGTTATTAATGAGAAAAAAATTATAACAAACTGGAAAGATTGACCCAATGCAACTACGTCACTTAGTCAGAGGCGCCATGACGATAGGAAGTGAGGGACACTGAACAGAACAACTGAAAATGTTTTCCAAAGTTGTTTTTGTCAGTTTATTCATGGCTTCTACTTGTTAAACTCTACTTGTTAAGCATTTATAAAAAAATTTATGAATGCATCTAAAAATGTACTTTCTTAGAAAATGTAAATATTGCATAGGAATAATACAAAACATATTTTTAATACAGATTGTTCTTTCTGCTGAGGAAACGCGCTTTACAGTGCATGTATACAGTGAATTTGGTTCGGGTTCCTTTTGCATGAATTGCTGCATCAATGCAGCTTGATGTGACCCTGATTCCTGGTGCAGAAATGCAAAGTGAAAAGAAACTACTCAGAAATATTAATACTAATACTGGTTCATGTGAGATGTTCTTAAAAGCTTTGCACTTAAGACTTTTCTGATTCTTCAAAAAAAAACAAAAAAAAACATTAGAATTTTTCTTCCACTGTGCAATTATGTGGTGAGGAATAATAATAGAAGTAAATCTGGATCTGGGAATCATTTTTCATTCAGCTTTGGTGGAGGTCATGCAGCCTCAGAGTGAATTTACCTGCTGCTCTTCATTAGCTCAGGTCTAATTTCACACTTTAATGTCTGACCACTGAACCTTAATGATGCCTCCAGAGCACAGAGATATTAGCATAAAATAATTCCCCTATGTGTCAGTTTTAATAGTCAGAATGCAAAAATATATGCAAAGCTTCAAGGTTTGTTGAAATATTAATGCTGAAATGAAGTTTTTCAGTTTTTTTCTGCACAATTACAAGACTTTTTTTTGTTATTATTATTCACTGTTGCTTTTTTAAGACGCTTGTCTATTTTTAAACATATAATTTTCGTAACGAAGCTCATTTGACAGCCAAGATTACTAATTGCCTCTGCATGTAACAGCGTTGCTAATATAAACAAGGTGACTGGGGAGACAGTTTGACATCTGACTGACAAGAAAACCAGCGTGACAGGAGGCACAGATGGAAAAAGATTTCCACAAAACGTGACGCTGAAGACAAGAGATTAGCATGATTAGTTCAACTTCTGATACCTTCAAATTGTGCAGCTATAGTCAGAACCGTTCCTGTTTGTCACATTTCTAAGAAAAAGTGGAGAACAAAGAAAATGTTTGAAGGGCTACAACGGTTTGGATCAACTTCTGGAGCAAATCCTGACTATTTGTAGACATTGTGATGTACTGATTAAAGTTCTCTTCCATTTGAAAACAAACCCAAGATTCCCAGGGGAGTCGACATTTGAAGATTTTTCAAGTCAAGAGTCAAAATGTTTAATTTTCAGACTTTGTCAGGGTGATTTATTACACTGGGAGATCCTCAGCTCATCATCAAAATGTTGCTGGATTATTGTAAGACGCTACTCTTTATTCATTGCTTAGTTCATGAACAGAAATGCCAGAAGAAAAATCACAACCTTAGAATAAACAGGGGTTCTGCACATGGTTTGCATTAGGATGCTCTGCTGTTTTATGGTTCCTTCAGCATTTCTTGCCGCATTGGCCACTTCAAAACTTTGACTTTGTTCTTCATAAAGGTGCAGTATTAGGTAAAATCAAATTTTTTGAGCTTTACGTCATGTTTTAATGTTATTCACTCATCAAAAACATACCTGGAGTGTTGCCTTGATTCTTCCAAATACTTATTATTAGAAATACACATATTGGACATAAGTGAGGGCTGTGCAAGTAAATCAAATCAATATCTGGTTTCAGCTAATATGTATCATGCTGCATCTGATCACTGCACAATAATCAATACAAAAGTTAAAGCTGCAAAGTTTGCAAAATGTATTTGTTTTTCTTCCAAAACTTGATGCCACTTGTTGGTTCGTAGAGCAAGATAATAATCACTACCTGGCTAAAGACACTAGAAAAACTTTGTCAATATTCTGCTAATGTCACAAAAAGACAATTTTATAATTATGGTGTTTTTCATTCAATAGGAAAATGCAATTGAAATCAAATGCGAAAAAAGCTTTTCAGTGCAGTTTTGTGAAATAAACCAATTTCGAAATGGTTTTAGAATTTTTTTTTTATCAGAAAACAAGAGTTGCTTTTTTTTAAGGGCATATTTCCACTAAAAAAAATGATTTTCAAAATGTCAAATTGCACAATTATATGGTCGATGGAAACGCAACTAATTTTAAATTTTTCTGTTCAATCTTTAAGGCGATCAATCATATCCATTCAAGGTGCTGTCCCTCTTCACTGCTGGCTGCTGATTCAATTCCAGCCAAAATGATCTTCATTTGAACCAACATCTCACCTGATTCATCATCTTAATCCCCAAATTGTCGCGTGTGAACAGATGGAAGAATGTGCAATCAAGTTTGATAAAGCATGACAATGTAATATTGGACTGGAGACCATTAAGCCCCCTGCTATCGTCACGCCAGCCTACTAAAAGTGATTTATCACTGAATAAGCCCATTATTTGGTTTTCACCCAAATCACCGAGCATGAGATTGATTATGCTTCCAAAAGTTATTTTGTTTGAGAGCAATGTAAAACCCTATAAGTGCCATTAAGCCAAACATATTGCAAAATGTTGTTTTTAGCTGCTGGCCTCTTCTAAAAACTCACTTTGCACTGGAAAAAAGAAAATCCCTGCCTGCTATCCGGTCCTCCCAATCAATGGTGTTTTCATGCTGTGGAATTATGAGCTTGTTTTCCTGCAATTAGTTTGGTGTGAACCAACTCTATTAGCATAGCTCAGTGATTTCTTCTCGCTTTTCCTCCCAACAGATCCCTTGATCCGTGTTGTGTGCATAATTACCCATCAATGATTAGCTTCTCGGCCGAAGTGCAGAACACCATTAAGAGAGAAAGAACCGCAACTTCATCTGTGTCAAACACCCAGAAAATGGATCTCTAACTCTATTCTCATCCTTTTGTTTAAGATTAACCTAATGTGTAAATTATGAATCTTTTCCCAAACAACATCCTTAATTATTTATTTTAACTTTCGGGAACAAAGTTCAAGTTAATGCTAAGATTACAGACAGGTTTTTACTTTTATGATGTGGGTCAATGACCCAAGGCAAGCGGCTATCCGCCATCGCTACGTCTGTTTGGTTGTAACCTTTATTTAACCAGGAATGTCTCATTGAGATTAAAATTCTCTTTTTAAAGAGAAGCCTGGCAAAGAACAGCACACGAACAATTAGAAATAAGGGTGCACCGATTTATCGGCCAGCTGATTTACCCGCGCTGATTTCCTTAAAACATTTCTCTTTTACAAACACATAATAATAAAGAAACTGAAACTGTAAAAAATTAAACTGCTTTAAATTGTCTTTCAGATGGCTCAGAAAATGCAATTATAAGTACAATGCAAAATAAATGATAAAGCATGATGTCATTAAGAGCTTAATTCACTGAAGTAGACTAAATAGATCTGCCCTTATGGATCGGGCACATTAACACTGATACCTAGTTTTTTCCAACATCGGGACCAACAGAGATATTGATATTGGATTGGTGTGTTTCTAGAACAAACACACCCATAAAAGTAAAAATACAACTTGATAAAAGTCAAAGCATTTACAAAAACCTTAAACCCATTAAGAGATAATTTCTTTCAACTTTACGTCTTTCTGCAGTTCATTCCAGTTTGAGAGAGCAACAACCTGATCAGTCTGAATCTGAGTCACAGTTAGTAAAATGAAGCCAGCCAAGAGCAGAAAATAACCTGACAATTTTCAAAACAATAAAACAATGTTCTTTCAGGAGCAGACAAAGCTGCATGTCAATGACTCAACGCAATCTGCTGAATTTCCTTTGATATAAAACTTTTTATGGAAAACTTTTTTAACCAATTTGAATAATAAACCGAACTTGTTTTGGAAATAATAGGTACGCGCTTTGCTAGAACTCCATGCTCCACCAACTCTTCCTCTTCTTCTTCATCTCCAATTCGGTGGGAAATAATTTAAACATCTCAGCATTTTTAAGCACAAATGCAACTTTAAGCATTTGTTCAACCTGTCTTTGTAGTGGCACTTTTTTATCTTGGTGTGGGAGTTTTGGGAATAAAACAAAGCATCCTATCCTGTGGTTTGTGTTGCTCATATTCTTGATTTTTCATTCAGCTAACATGCACCAAACAAACCAGAAAATGATTCATATTGATAATGGCATGCTTTATCAGGGGTGCCCAAAGTCGGTCCTTAGGGTCGGCATCCTGCAAGAAAACAAAGCCAGTCCACGCGCTTCCAAATACTTAACTAACATTAATAGCCATCTTGTTCGGATCGGCATTTCTCTATTTGCAGAGGAGGACGGTTGTTTACAGCACAGGCGATTTTTGGTAAGCTTCATAGTGTCAAACTGGAACATTACATACATCAGCGGAAAATATTAGCAATTAGGTAAAGCTTAAACTTTAACGTCGTCTTAAGTAGCTGGGTTACCCTCTGTACAAAGCAAAGAGTAGCACAATGCACACAAAAAATGTAAACATAAAAGTAAATATGATGAAAACTCAACACAAAGGAATGATCATAAGGCAAGACTAAAAACACACAGAAACATGACAACAAAGAACGACAAAATAAATAAAAAAACACAAAACCGAAATATTCTTTAAAAAAAATCATGCAAAAATAAAATAAAATATGACCTTAAAAGTCCTTTGGTTTTATTTATAACACGCAGGTATCATATTCCTGTTTTTGTTTAATAATTCATCCCTGACAAGTGCCGCCTGAGCAACACAAGCTTCTCTCTATCAGCTGCGTGAAACTCTCAGTGGACACTGAAGCTTTCTCCCCTCCTCTTCCTCCTCTTCCTCCTCCCTCGCCTGCTTCCCTCCAGTATCCCGGCTCCCTCTCCTCTCCTCTCCTCTCCTCTGCACCTGCTCCTCCCCTCCTGCCTCGCTTATTATCCTCAGACTCGGATCTGCGCTCCATCCTCGCCAAGTGATGCTCCTCGGTGGCGCTTCATCGATGCACGGAGCTCCGCCGCGGTCTGGTTTCTTCCGCGGGGAGACGCGCACTGAGCGGCGGCCGAACATGGGAATTTGATGGGGGGTTTTCTGAGGGAGTGAGCCGGAGGAGGGAAGGACGACGAGGAGGCGCAGAGGTCCCATCAGAGAGCGGTGAAGGACTTGGAGCAAGAGGGGGAGGAGGAGGGAGGACTCCGGGGAAGCGGGACGCAGAGGATGGCTTACAAGCTTTACATAGTTTGATCCGGATTTCGGAGGAAAAGATTAGATTTCTTTTTTATCTTGGAGTTTCTGGATCCTTTCTGTTTGTGATGGAGTGATACAAAGAGCGCGCTGTAAGTTCAGATCCGCCATGAAATCAGTGTTTTTCAGTCGCTTCTTCATCCTCTTGCCCTGGGTCCTTATTGTCATCATAATGATCGACATCGACAGTAAAAGGGCGATCCGGGCTCCGGTGGCTGGGCGGACCGGCAGGGCGCAGCGGAACCCCCGGGGCGGCTCACCGGGAGCCGCCGGCGCCCAGAACCAGTCATCGCTGCCCATCATCTACGCCATCACCCCGACGTACAGCCGCCCGGTGCAGAAAGCCGAGCTGACCCGGCTGGCCCACGTCTTCCGCCAGGTGCCCCGAATCCACTGGATCGTCGTGGAGGACTCGACCTCCCGCACCGACCTCGTGACGCGCTTCTTGACCCGGAGCGGCGTGCCGTACACGCACCTGCACGTGTTCACTCCTCGCAGGTTCAAGCGCGCCGGGATGCCACGCGCCACCGAGCAGAGGAACGCGGCTCTCGCGTGGCTCAGGCAGCACCGCGGCAAGCGCGACTCCGGCGTGGTTTTCTTCGCGGATGACGACAACACGTACAGCCTGGAGCTGTTCGAGGAGGTAACCTCTGACCTGTTCATCAGCTCATCTTCATCATCCATCACCAGAGAGGGGACACTTTGATTTTAAATTAAAGATTCAAAAGTTAACTTATATCTGCTTAAATAGTAATAAAAACCCACCAAAGTGGTGTTTTCACTTGTTTAAATCAAACTAAACTTAAAACATTCGAATTTTTTTTATAACAAAATATAAATTATTTCTAACCCAGGTGAAAAATAATCAACTTAAATATATTTCGAATGGGATATATTTATCTTAAATACATTTCCAATATGTTACCAATTGGATGTACTTTTTGATATATTCGAAATTTAAACAAATTTAAAAAAAAACATGCTTCTACTATGTCAAATTCTGGTGCACTTTATTTTAAAAATCTATTTTTATAAAATGTACTTTACACTTAATATGCTTTAAATGTATCACTAAAATTATACTTAAGATAGTCCTTTTTAAAATACACATTGAAATTATTTTAAAAATGAATATTTTAAATGCACATTTTAAAAACTTTGCAAATGAGAAGTTGTTAATTTGGAAGACTGTTGAATTAATAGTCATCCAGCAGACAGCTATTGAAGAAGGGACGTTATTTCCATACGTGTTTATGGAAAGTTGAGTGGAAGGAAAAAGTGAGATGAAAAATGTGCAGGTGCAAAGAAGAAAACAGTTGGCTGGACTGTTGCCTGTTGCTCCAATGTTCTCTTCTGAAAAAAATTAAGATAAATTGTACTTTTATTTTTAAAATCAAGGTCCAAAAAAATGAACAGAAATGGAAAAACACAGAATTAAAGTTCCTAAAGTTTCCATTTTGTCAAGATGTCATAGTGTTGACCTACTGTTACACTATCAATTTATTTTCCAGCACCTGCTTATGGCTGGAAATAAAACATTGATTTTACTGTTCTTAATTTGGCAGCAAATCCAGGCAGAGTTTGTTTAAAAAAAAGAAAATGACACAGCATGAGACGAGAATTCCCGAGATGAAGGCAGATATTAAAGTAACCTGAGTTTTTTTTTATATCTTAGCAGAACCAAGTCAGCTGAATTGATGCACAACTACTTTGAGGGGAAAATGCAATAAATTTCACACTTTTTTTAGTCATATTTAACCTGTTTTAATCTATATAAAGGCTACAAAGTGAAGCTGTCAGATAAAACTGAATGCCGAGTAAAAAAGTAGAAACTTTAGAGCTGCTGGGTTTTCCCCCTATGATCCTGATGGATTTTCACTGGAAGACTGCAGAAACGTTTCACCGCCCCGTTAAGCGGCGCCTCTTAATAATGTAGTATGTTCAAAGTGAGAAACGGCTGATGGATTTACAGTAAATGCATCAGAAATTACTGTAAAGCCACAGGACAGCAATTTTTATTATATTCTATAAGGCAGGTAAATACCGGCAAGAAAAAACAAAGAAAGAATTAATCTTAAGCAAACAAAATTAACTGTGAGTTGATAACTAAATGTGCGTGTTAACAAATAGAACAAATGTATCCAAATCAACTAATAAATGTCTTAGCGAAACTAAAGTGTTGCGTTTGTATGAAAAAATAAATTGTGCATAAAAAGAGTTACCGACAGAGGAGTGTGGCCTTGGATTTGGCCATCACAGTTAATTTTTTAAAAAAAGAATCAGGATGCTCCTATAGTTTCCACACCATAACTGCTTATGTTTCCTGATTGCTGAAATTGTCTGTTTTGATTCTACCAGCTGACCAACAGTGTGCAGCAACATGTGGGGGAAGGGTATGCTCCATACAGACTTGAAAAAACTCTCATTTTAGTCTAATTTAAACGACGGTGCAACACTGGATGACAAAAAATATTTAGCTGTTTTGAAATCGCAACTTTTTAAAAAATTCCGTTAAGCTTGATATCGGTAACCTCCCTCTGCATCATTAATCATAACACTGGATGTTAAATCCTAGAAAACATCTTTACAAACATTAAGCCACGCTGACCGACTGCAGGCTGCATGAAACAGCATGATGCATCAGTATCGATCCTGCGTATTGGCAAACAACACCATGTAATCAACTCTTCATCCGAGATGGCGTTCATGCGTCACATGTTTATGCGTCTGAAACGTTTTCACAGCGTTGCTGCAAAGCTCCTTCCTTGTAGGTGATGATGTGTGGTCATAAAGCTGCAGCAGATGTAACAAAACAATCTTCAGGCTCTCTTGGTTGTATAATCTGGAAGAATGGGGTTGATTGCTGATTGCTCCTCACTCTGATTGCTGCCTTTCAGCAAAAGCTGCCTCTGAACATGGAACAACTTTCATCATCCTCATCTACAGTCACAGAGATTTCTTTTCTTTCTTTTTTTTTTTAGTTAAACAGGCTTTTAAAGTTAATTTGCTACATTTGCTGCTCTTTTTATTCCTTTCCATTGCCTGATGCAGAGGAGAAAAAGCAAAGACGCACTCACATAAAGTTGATTTGATTATGTGTTCCCTGAGTTTAGGATGTATAAATCATAAAAATGTAAAAGCTCTGTAAATCCTAAAGGATCCTTCTTTTTCCAAATGCAGTACTCAATACTTTTCAATAACAAATAAACCTTTTACATTATAGTAACCTTTTATTCACATTATGATTAACTACAATTAAACTTATAAAACAGTTGCTTCTATCATTTCTACCAATTTGTTTCAAACCACTTCCTATTTATGGATTTGTTTGTGGAAATTACTTGAGGAAAACTTGGATATTTGCACATTTTTTCATATATTTGAACAAAAATGCAGCTTGGGAAGCTTAAATACTTAGCCGCAATGCTACTTAACATGCTATTGACTGATCTTTGCAAAGCGACCAATCCAGCAGCGGCATTTATTTTTCTTGCCGCTGATTGGCTGAAACTTCAAAAGATAAGGAAGACAAAAGACGATTCTTTTAAATGCCATCCTCTGCTGTACTGCTATTATTAATTTAGTGTAGAGCGCCACAGCAAATGGAAAAATGAGGCAGAGAAATTGATAAAGAACAACTCAAAACCCCTTTTTTTCTCGATCTCTGTGTGGGCTAAGCTACACAGACTTGTTGCCATAGCAACTGACAACAATGCCATTATATGTTTCATCCAATATGGCGATGGTAGATTAGCTAGCGCTCCTATCAGCTAATCTACCACAACAGTGGTAGATTAGCTACTGCTGCTATCAGCTAATCTAACATGGCGGTGGTAGATTAGCTAATTTAAACATTTGCTCTACTGATGATCTGTCAGAGTTGGTGTTTTAGTTTGCCTTTTTTTTTATCTTGTAACTGAACCAAAACACAGAATTCCACATCACGTCTACATGTTAAGGTTATCATAGTCAAGCTAGCATAACTGAACCACCACCACCTTGCTATTTATTTTCTTAATTAAAACTTTTTCTTGACCTCGTCAACTACTTGTCTCAGTGTTGACAATTACTAGCAGTACATCTCTGTGTCCCTTTTCCCTTTATAGATCAGGCGAACATTTAAGATTTAGTTCGTTATTATTGACAACCAAAACCAGAAGTGCCATACTGGGTTCAACTTATTGATTACTGATTCAAACCATCACCTTCTAGGTCATGAATGATCAACAAAACCAGTCAATGAAAGTCCATCCTAACCCACAAACCTGTTGCTTCCCAGAATGCAACTCTTCACTAGAAATCTTCACCACTTTACCCTCACAGATCTGCAGTCTACTCTGCTTTGACACAGAGTAGCGTTAAATTTGGTGTTTGTGGCTTAGCTTAAAGAGCATCTGTTTGATTTGTTGATAGGACAGTGTCTCCTCTGTTTCATTACCCTGCTCCTGTGTGCAGGTAATGGCCTGTCATAGAGAGATAATAGGCTCTCACATGGCCGTAATAACCTGTAGAAACTGTTTGGCTGCCTTTAGAATGATGAGAGTAACTTTGCCTACAGTGGGAGGAAACATCACATTACTGGCTCTCAGATCATTTTAGAAAGAAAAATGCTTGGGAAAACAGTTAAGCAGCCAAGCTACTAAATTAGCATGACTACTTGAAGTCATTGAGTCTTTATTAGTGTTGGCAGCTGTTGTTTTACTCTTTAAAACGTGTGTCACATCTTGTAAACCCATGACTATGGTGAATGTTAGGGCTCCTTTGCACTGGATGAACATCCTGCTGAGATTAGCCAGGAAGTGGCTAATCTCAGCCGTCTTGCGGGGGCTTCAGGAGAACCGAGAATAGATTATTATGCATTAGATGTGATTCACTATGGAGGGATCTGAGGATGGACAAACCCTGTATAGGAACGTGGAGCATGATGACAGAGCACCAATGATTTGGGGTAAATATGCACCAATCTGATATTAATATCTCTATTGGTTCTGATATTGAAAAAAATTCTAAATCTGGTGGTATTAGTGACGATGTTCCCAATCCACAAGGATTCAATCTATTCTGTCTAATTCTATGCTTGGTGCTCTGAGCGAAAAGCATTAAATCAAACTAAATCTTCAAAAAGAAAAAAATGTAATTCAATTAATTTATCGTTAATTCTACATCAGCAACATAGGTTGGTGTATAATCAACACCAACCTTTGTTGCTGTGACACTTCTGCCCAAATGTTGCAACAATAACCTGACAATAAGGTTAGTTAATCTCATGCTTCGATATGCTGACACTCTGTCTGCGCTGAAGATTAAACTCAGCTCTGGATGCTGATGGTATATTCAAATCTATTTTATAGCTGACAAACTTTTTTTTTAAAGAAAATACTTTTATTAATTCAAATCCCTGTGTTCCTTCACCACCTGATTAACTTGTTTTATTCATATTATCTTATATAGCAAAATTAACATTATATGTTAAAATAACAGAATTATTGAACTGAAACATTGGCAGAATTCAGATAATGGATCAAAAGCCCAGAATACTACAAAATGTCTAGCACCAAAAAAATCAAAAAATTTTTAATTTTGCAGTAGCTCATATAGTGTGATTAGGGTGTTATTGTATGAGGAACTACTACACACTACTTTGGTTAGCAGTCGATTACTAATTACAGATATTACAGAAATAAACGCTACCCTATGCCAACTGCATAAAAGGCACCTGAGTCTTAGTGAGGAAAGAGAAATTAAGCAAGTAATAACATATCTTAATCACAATAAATCCCAAATGTATTTATTACTGTAATCTGTTCAAATTTTAATCAACTCTACAACTAGGTTAGTGCAGATGTGGACACAATATCGTTTCTTAAATTGAGTTACCTGCTGAATGGGCCTTGAGGGAACGGTGGGATGACTTTATTGCATGCAGTGCACAGCTCTGTTGTGTCTGTGCGGATGTTTCCAGATCCTTTCTGCAGCTATAAAGTTTGTGCCGCAGGGAGCAGCTACTCACAATCAGCCATAAAGTGTGTTGGATATAAGTTCAGTGTTACACCATGTTCACTGACTCTGAAGTGGAAATAAAGGTCCAGTTTGATGCAAAGGGACAAGGCTGACCCATCATCCCACTTAAACAGCAGTTTATTGTCTCAGTTTTTAGAAACTCTGTTGCTGGAAAGGTCAGAGCTCCAAACACGTTCGCTTACATGGACATTAATTACGAGTCTGCTGCATGTTGCCTGGATTAAACCTGCTGGCATTTAGAAAGTGCTTGACTTGCATGTCCGACTGTAGAAGGTTAACTTCTTTCTGATTTGCAAAACAATGTGGATACACTGCCTTTCTCAGTATTCCACTCAGTTTTAGCTGCTCACCTTTTCTCACATCTGGATGCAAATGAGGGACTCAGCTGCGGTTCAATCATCCTCACTCTGGCTTGTTGATTACATCTGAGTTATTGTCCAGGTTGTTCAGATGCTCAGAAATCTCTATCACAAGGCAATGAACAAAATGTATTAAACCATTTCTATTTTTCCTGTGTGAGAAATAGCAAATGTTTAACAGGCCTCTGCCTTCCTGATGTCTTTCTGCTGCTGTAGAGTCAGTGATCAAACAGATGCATTTGTAATTCCTGCACATTAGTCAGTACAGCTCTCAGTTTGGCATAGTCTATCAATTGCGCAGCACATTTTGTCTCAGCTGCCTTGCAGCGCTTAATGGAGTTGCAGAAAATGCAGCAGTGCTCATTTAATCCCACTCATGCAGTTACATTTTGATTGCCCATTAGCACAGTTTGTGCTGCTGACTGCAGAGATTTCAGATATAAATGCTTTAAGCAGCCAGCGGTAGCCACCTTAGCAAAGTGATTATGCAGTTTCAATCACAATGTTTTGTTTTATTTTATTTTTTTTAAAGTAAAATACTTTGGCCACCTTAAATTATACTTTAAGAACTGCTAAATCAGGCAAAATATGCCCACAACCCTTTGATTTTGCTTTGAAACACTTCGGTATCAGAATAGTTTAACAAAAGCCTAAACTGTAATTGAACAGTTTGTTCAATCAATCAAGTTTATTTGTGTAGTTCAGCAGGAAGGCAGTTCAATATGCTTTACATCATAAAAACACAAAAATCAACAGTTGAAACATTACAAGTAAATGAACCCTGCCTCATTTAATTTAACTTTGTATAATTCCACTTTTACTGAAAGTAGGAGGCCAATTATACGGATACCATAAAAGGTGGTTAACGTCTTTCCTGAACTTTAACCAACTTTCCGTCATTAACAATTTTAGCAAGAAAAATACAAAAAACACTCATTTTAATTGTAATATCTGCAGATCAGGGCACTATAAAACTGATTTGCACAAGAATTAGAATTTTTCTGACTTCAAACAATCATATGTAGTTTCCATTTTGTTAAAGTACATCTGAGCGCGCTTCTTTAAAGTTGCAGTATCTAACTTTTATTTTAAAAAAGTGATTTACACAAATTTGTTAAAATTGTCATTATGAAGTGACAGTTTAATATAACACATATAAACTAAGAAAACTACATCACTCGGTCAAAAACAACCAGAGAATCTTAGTGCTGTTAATCACTCCTGCGTACGCGCTGCTCACATACTGGTTCACCACAACATAGCCTGTCAGAAATGTTAAGACTAGTTAGCTTATAAGGATCCACATCCATGACATCATTCGCTTTCCAGCTGCGTTCAACCCACCTCTCCCCCCCCCCACCTGGATTCTCCTGGTTCTCCAGGCGGCCAATATTTCACCAGTCCTTTAATTCATTAAAGCGCCTTAATGAATTAAAGGATTTTAATTTATTCATGTCAATAAACCTTTTTAATCGCTGTTTTTCTCCATCTGAGTCTCTCCAGATTGAAATACTATCACAACATGGTGACAATTTTAACAAATGTGAAAAAAAATATTTTTATAAAAGTTACGTACTACAACTTTAAGGTTTATTTCAAATCCCAATAAAGAGGAATTAATCTCCTTCTTTTGTCTGTGCAATCTGAAACATCCCACAAAACATTCACACAAAATGAATTTTGTTGTTTGCTCATCTTTACATTTCTTTTCTCTCTTTTAACTTCTTGGCACAGACACTTACACTCAGCTTCGAAACAAGCAGCCGGGAAAAATGAAACCCTTCCAGTTTAGTTTCCCTCGTATCTCTTGGAAACCTGAGTGTGGAAGTGGATGGTTTTCCGGCTGAAGGCAGAGCTGTTCAGCTGCAGGAGTCTGTTCACCGGGGAACACTTTCGTCAGAGCTTCTCTGAATAAATGAATTCCCCCGGCTCTGAAAGCTTCATAAAAGTCACCGTGACTTTTTTAGAGACCAGCTACTGTGGCGAATGCTCTTTTGCTCAAGTTTTATTCTGGGACAACTTCCTTGGATAGAATCATGAAGGTGAAGGTGATTTCTTTGGTCACTGAAGTCAGATTAATCTTTTAAACCAAAACATTTAGCACATTTAGTTCTTGATGAAGATCTAGGGGTTCAGATCAGCGAACAGTAGGACGATGGAGGGTTGATATGGAGAGAAGCAAGAGGAACAAAGGGAGGATGGCGAAATGAGAAAAAGATTTTTTTCAGAGCAATTATTGTAAAGGTGCGGAAAGAGAAGCGATGGACTGTAATGTCAGGGAAGTGAAGCAGAAAGGAGAAACTCCTGAGTGAGAGAAATGTTTCCCGTTCAGGGCAGGGGCAGATAACGGTGGGGGAATAGTGCTGGGGTTATAGAAAGGCCGGGGGCTTTTAGGGGCAAGTGTAAATGCAAAAGTGCTGTTACACACCTCAGCTCCGTGTTTCTTTTTAATGGCACTTTATAAAAGTATTCACATGCCAGAAACTTCTTCATATTTTGTCACATAACCGCAAACTTTTATGGGGATTTTCTTTTGGGATTGGATGGAAATGCAAGAAAAAAACGTACGTAGTTTCACAATATTTATTCTACAAATACAAATCTTGAAAATGTGGCATTTGTATTCATGTTTCAGCTGAATACTGAATACTACAAATATGGCCACTATTGTTTTGTTTTGTTTGCAAACCTGTATTTGTTACAGGAAACCCAACTTCACATTGCATTGAACAAAGTGAAACACGGTGGTGGCTGCATCATGCTGCAGGATGGGGGGGTTTTTTCAGCACAGAGTGGAAAGTTTGGCAGAATTTGTGTGAAAATGGAGTGAAAACACAAGATAATCCTAGAAGAAAACCTGTTAAAGGCTGTGTGAGTTGCAAACCCCCTAGCTTAGATCAAATTATATTTGCGTGCTTAAATGGCCTAGTCAAAGTCCCCAGCTAAATCCAAATGAAATTCTCCGAGATGACATAACTTACAAAGCTCCCCATGTAAGTTGAAACGTTTTTGCAAAAGTGTTTCCACCCAGATGTGGAAAACTTGCAGCTGTTACAAAACAGGTTAATATTTTTGCAAGGCGCTGCTCACTTTAAAGAAAATGGAGTTCCAGATATCCGAGAACCATTTTTATTATTTATGAAATAAAAATGATATAACACAAAGAAACTCAAATGTTTTCTTTTATTCTTAATAATCTTTTACTCTCTTTGACATCCTGCAGCTGCATTTTAAATAGTTTATATTCTTTATTAATTGAAGAAACCAAACTGTTGAAGCTTGCTTTGCTAGGTTTTTTTTTTGGTTTTGTTCTTTCTTTCTGTTCTCAGCATGATTTTTGGTTAATTCTGCAAACTCATAAAAACTTACATGAAAAGAATGACGTCAAAGCACTGCAAATACATTTATAAAAATGATATTTATAAAAGAGTGAGCAAATCCAGAGCATTTGAGCGGCATAATTAGGATATGTTTTAGAGAAAAAATGATATTTACAGATTGAAAGGGTCTTTGGTTGACTGACTTGACATTTTAATACCTTTTTAAAGTTTTTGCACAGTTTAAAATGAATTATTTTCAGTATAATTTTAGCTTGAGAGCGAAATCATGTCGCACACATTCAAATGTTCTATTAAAGCTGACCTATTATGCTTCTTTGATCAGGTTACACTAGGTCTCTGGGTTATGCAAAACATGTTCAGCACATTTTTGTGCACAAAATCATTCAGAAGATTTTAGTCTGGTCAGTTCTGCCTATTTTGATCAACTTTCAGAATTAAATGTTTTAGTGCCTCTGTTACTTTAAATCTAAATAAGTTGCTGCTGTCCACGCCCCCCCCAACTCAACGTTTACACTAACACATGAAAATCGCTGCAAAAAGATATGCAATTATACAATTGCACATCTTTGAAAAGCACTAGTAGAGCCTCCTACACAACCAACAAGAATGCAGAAAATGATTTCTGAATGGTAAGTGAATAACAAAACACTTGTCTCTTCCAGCAGCCATTGTACAGCACATACAGCGGTAAAACCAGCTGATCAAACATGTTGGAGCTCAGCTTGGGTTGCTAGGTGACGGGTGGAACTCTGCTGGGGTTGCTAGGTAACAGTGTGCTGCACGTCAAATGTTTTCCAGACATCAAAAAACATGAACTTATTGCCAAAAACTGAGAGGATGGTTTTTTTAAGCACTTGGGCTGTTTGTAGAAGAATTAGAAACATCAATTGAAGTATAAAAACTTACAAAATGTGAATGTCCTCTTTTGGGAAAATAGTCCAAAGTGGAACAACTGTATCGTCAAATCATCTCAAAAAGCCAAGTACAGATATTCAAACATTATTTCACTGTCCCTGCAAAAACAATGAGAGTCACCATAGCAACCGGTCATTTTTTGTCACTGCATCCTATATTGCTCTTATATTGCTTTAAAATATTTAAACTGCTTTTTGTTTTAATAAACTTACTTGTTAATTTTGACCCGGGAAATAAAAGCTGCGGACAAAAGTCGGACACTTTTAGCTTTCATAGTCTTTCTTACTCAAGCCCAAGTTTGTTCTGCAGTCATAAGCTGCTATGGAAAGTTAAGTGGAGTAAAACCTGATATCTATTTAACAGGCTTCTCCTCTTCATTCTCCAGTCGGTTCAGGCTGAACAGCCAGGTCCAGCGTGGCAAATAATCTACGACGTAAATAAAAAAAAAATTATTTCAGACTCAGCTGAGTGCATGACAGCCTCCAAGTCCTGACAAATTACGGCGCCGGTGGCTCAGTGAGTAACGGCCCGCTACATATTTACAAGTAAACAAAAGAAAAGCTTGGGGTGAAAAATACGGAGCTGAGAGGTTTCGCATTTTTCATTTGACTCACAGAGAGGACCCTCTGTCTTGAAGCGACTCCCTTCTCTGGAAACAAATAGGCGAGAAGTGAACCGTGTACACACAAAGACACTCTTAATGATGAAGTTTATGAAATCCATTAGGGATTCTCGTTTCCTCAGAGAAAGAGAGGAAGAGAGAGCGACGTCACTGTGTTGTTTTCTCTGTGGGACGAGAGTTTGGGGGGCCGAGTGTGATTTTAATCAAGTGTATTTTTATCTCTGAGATTTTAATATGCATGGCACAGGCAATCAGAGTCAGAGAGGGACGAAATGAGCAGGGGGAAAATGAATGAATCAAATTAGTGGGGCTGCGAGAGGAAGGTGAAACTGATGCAATGGTGCATGATATGTGTGCAGGCTGGAGCTGTTAGGGGTTTATGTGAGAAACTAAATAAAAAGATTCACGCCCAGATTATGAAGAAGAATATACAAGCTATACATCACCCATCTCAAAGCCCTGCAAAATGCCTGAGCTGCATTTGTCTGCAAAGTTATAAAGAAGAAGAACTGCATCTAAATTTTCTTCTCAAATCAAATATTTGATCAGTTTTTTTCCCAATTTGGTGCTCCAAGAAAGTAATAGAACAAATACATTTTAGTTAAATTTTGCTAGCTTTCATAATGAAACATTCTACGTAGTGCATATTTGTTTTTTGCAGCTCGAGGAGCGTTTTATTTTATAGCAGCGGCAGAAATAAATAATGGACCCCTGAGCTAGTCGTGGTCTGGAAACTGACTAATTTTAATCAAGTCTAGCAAATATGGAATAAAACCAAACAGTTTTCATCCAGAATTATCCCAGAGGCTTGTTGATGATTACAAAAATATTTAGAGATTAATTTTTATATCTGACTCTTTATGAGTGGCATATAAAATCCAATGCGATTTCAAACTTGTTCATCTTATTCTCATTTTCTAAAGCAAGTGACCTTGAATTTCCTGACTGAATTGGAATGACTTGTGGAGTTTGCATACAAATATATACAACTCTGGAGAAAATATTATTATTATTATTATTATTACAGTAAGAAACTACGTAGATATCAGGAGTGAAATCTAAGTGTAGTGATGGACTCAGACCTGAACCTTCAGAGACACATAAAGACGATTACAAAGTCAGCCTTTTATCACCTGCAGAACATTACAAGGATTAAAGGAATAATGTCGCCACAAGATCTAGGGAAACTCATGAACAGCTCTCATATAAAAAATTAAGAGCCCACTTCACTGAACCCCATTGAAAACCTCCACCAAATATTGATTTCTGAACTGTTCCTGAGTTAAAACATCAGTATTGTTGTTTCTAAATGAATATGAACTTGTTTTCTTTGCATTATTTAAGGTCTGAAAGCACTGCTATCATTTCTCATTTTCTGAAAATAAAATGTTTGCTTGGAATTTGGGAGACATGTTGTCAGTAGTTCATAGAATAAAAGAACAATAAGAGAATAAAATCAGAGAAACAAATAATTTTAAGTGGTCTCTTAATTTTTTCCAGAGCTGTAAACTGGTAGCAGCTTCTCGATTGAAAAATTGCAGTTCAAGTTATCAAGTTGTAAAGGTTAAAACTCTCAAAAAAGAAACATGATAATATATTCTGTAGGCCTCAAGGCACAAACAAGGTTGTGTTAACATTGAGGCGTTTTGTTTCCATCTACATTGACTGGTCTAGTGATTTTATCTTTCTCCATCATAAAAGCATCAATGCCTTTTATTCCACCATAAAACTAGACGTTTGTTTAAAATATGTTTTTTCTAACCTTCCCTTGAAGATGAAGAGGTTTGTATTGATTTTCTGATTCCTCTCATTTTTTCAGGATTATTATATCTGCAAGCTCAAACGGTATATTTAAAAAAAACCCTGAGTTTTTTAGTAATCACTGTGCAGCTTTTTATTTAGCGATTTAGACTAGCTGGCATTTAAAGCAGCTGGAAGTGGCCGCGCTGCAACAGAAAGCATGAGATAATAGCAGCAGTGGTTCATAAGGGAGACACTCAGCCTCTGCTGCACAACTGGACTGGAAATAAAATGAATGTGGACAACAGCCAGAAAGCAGAAAAGCCAAATTACTTGTTAGGATTTAGGTGTGGAAAGACCAACTGCACATCTGCAGTCGGAGCTGCCAGGTGAGGATAAAGTGTGGAAGCTATTAAAAAGCAAACTCCTGGAGGAAAAGAAATAATAATTTTGAATATGTGCCATTGTCAACACCAATTTTGCTGGGATTCCTCATGGGTGGTGTGTTTACTGCAGCATAAGTCTTTTATTTAACCAGGAAAGGCCCAGAGAGATACAGAATCTCATCTGCAAAGATATCCTGAGTAAGATGACAGCATAAATAACATAAAACATCAACAGCAACAAAAAATGTAAATAAAGAGCAAAAATATAAAATATGCATCCGTTTGTTTTTTTTGTTATTTTTTAAAATCTCACTCAATGAGTCAAGTTTGGTCAAATGTAGCTGATTGTAGAGCTGCTGTGCTCTGCAAAAACACTAAATCTTACCAAGTATTTTTGGTCTAGTTTCTAGTGCAAACTTGAAGTAAGACAAACTAACTTACAAGCAGCTTTTAAGCAACATGTAGAGGCTTGTTTTAAGTAAATAATTCCTTGATATTGAAGAAATAGTTCTAGTTCCATTGGTAAATTACTCCACTGCGCCGTTACCTAGCAACCAAAGCCAAGCCCAGCCCGTCGCCTAGCAACCCAGTTCTAGTTCAATTGTCAGATTGTTTCACTTATAACAAGACATTTTCCCCATGTTATAGTGAAATATGTACTTCTTAATTAATATTAAGAAATTATTTACTTAAAACAAGCTCTATATATTTCTGAAAGTTTACTTGTAAGTTGTTTTTTCTTATTTCAAGTTTACTAGGATATTTATATATTAGCTCTATAAACTAGGCCAAAAATACTTAGTACTAAGATTTTGTGTTTTTGCAGTGTGAATGAGTTGAAGGTCATTTTCTTGACTCAAAATAAAGATTAATGTAAATTGTGAAAATAAATTGTTTTGTTTTTTTTACCAGCTGCTTGATAGACTTGAAGAAGAGAGAATAATCAATCATAGATAACAAATAAAAGGAGTTCAGGGTTAAATTAGAGAACCACAGACATCTTGCTTTAGATTTGCACAAAATCTTAATTTCTCTTTTCCCATCATGTCTAGATGCCCAAATGCAATGATTTGCCTTTATGTAATAATTTGTGTTTGCAGTCAGCAGCAAATTCCAGAAATTTTTTAGTGTTTCGTCATAATGTTTCGATTGTGCTGCTTGTGGTCAGTTTTTGTACAACAAAAAACTTTGCTGCTTTTCCATTACAAATGTGCATTAGACTTTGTCAATATTGTCAAAAAAAACACAACTTCACAAAAGTGACGTTCTCATTAAATACGCAACAATTAAAATCACAAGTGAAAAAGTTTCTTGACGTGATAAATCATTAGAAAACATGACGTGTCATCATCCTCCAACTACTTCCTGTCGTCGTTGTGTTTCTGGTTTGCTCCAGTGACAAGTCATGTGACATTTGTGATGAGGAAGAAAGTGTTTCCATTGCAGTATTGCGAAATACCGTATTTTCCAGACTATAAGTCGCACCAGCCATAAAATGCATAATAAAGAAGAAAAATACATGGAGTATAAGTCGCATTTTTGAGGGAAATTTATTTGATAAAATCCAACACTAAGAACAGACATGTCATCTTGAAAGGCAATAAAAATAGAATAGAGGCAACAACAGGCTGAATAATTGTACGGTATGCTAACGTTACATGACACATGAACAACGAACTGAGAACGTGCCTGGTATGTTAACATAACATATTAAGAGTTATTCAGATACCTATAGTATAGCATAAATAACATGCTAACAAGTTTACTGAACCATCAGTGTCACTCCAAATCACTAAACGCAATGAAATCTTCATCCTCTGTGTCGCTGTAAACAGCTCCGCTAACTCCAAAGGTAGAATAACACAGGCCTAGAGCGCCCTCTTGCGGTTTAGTGTGAAAATAACATGTGCTATGATATAAT